>JAKTTW010000027.1:0-135895 GCA_030560525.1 Diutina catenulata
CACCAAACCCCTATATACACTCCCCACCACGCGTTTGTTTACTTCCAACACCATGGCCACACCCCAGTCCCTGACGCCCAGGCGCCGCCAGCTGCTGGCTGTTGACGAGTCCGGCTTGCTGGAGGACTCCCCCGTGTTCGATCTCCCCGCCAACGTCGCCCGTGTGGCCCTGCTTGCCCTGGCAGTGGAGGACACCACCCACCGGTTGGACCAGCTCCAGACGCAGCACACCGCGCTCGCGCTGTTCAACGAGAGCATACTGAGCTTGCTCTACGGGCTCTCGATGACCATGTGGTGTGTAGACTTCCCCGGTGCCCCGACCCCGGCGGAGATCCGACGGGCCCCTCCGGAAGTGCTCAGTGCCGCTCAGCGGCGAGACATGGCCAACCGGGTGGCCCAGCTCGAGCTGCGGAACGACGTCGTGGAGAAGATGATTGCTGAGAGACACAGACAGGCGGCAGAGGCCGAGGAGGAGGAGCGGAGGAACGCAGAGCGCGACCGGTTCGTGAAGGGGACGCCCAGACAGCCTGCGACGCGGCTGGGGCCTCGTCCCGGGTCAGCTCTTCGACCGGGCTCGCTGCTTAGGCCCGGCTCAGCGCTCAGACCGGGCTCAGCGCTCTCCAGAGACCCGATCACCCGGGTGCTGAGGAGTACGGAGGGGAGGGGAGTGAGAGGAGTACCGGGAGGAGGAAGAGTACCGCCAGCACGGGTGGGTTCCACGACTGCTTACCCAGCGTACGACCGGCCTCCCCGCTCCCTGTCCCGCGCTGGCCGCGACCAGGGAGCCAACCCGATCAGCCGGTTGGCCCTGGGGTCGGCCCGGACCAACAAGAGTGTCCAGTTGCGGGAGGCGGCCACCCAGCGGCGGTTGGCGCGGATGAACCAGCGGAGGTAGCATAGCATTGTATTATAGTGTAATATTAACGTGGATAAGGGAAAGATGGGTTTTATTGAATTGGGTTTTAAGGTGGCTATATGATTGGAGGCTGGTGTATTGATGGGTATATAGGTGGAGGGGAGGTGGAGAAGAGGTGGGTAGGGTTGTTGTGACCGTTGGTGGGTACTCCTTTGGTCACTCTTAAGTTCGGTGACTGTTCTTGGGTCAATTGGTTGTAATGACTTGTGTATTGAGACAGATGAAACTGGCTTGGAAGCGATCAATGGGCCATTCTCAACCATTGATGCCCATTTCGTGGCTTATTGGCAGCCCAGAGGCCATTGGCACCACCTGAAAGTAGTTTCTAGCTCTCAAACACCCTGGTAAAGATTCTTTCTGTCGTATTTCAACCATTTGACCCGACAGGGTAGTGCCAGCACTGTAGACCGTACCATACCCACTCCAAACCAACACTAGGCCTCTGACGCCAAACCAACCAGAAATCTGCTCACTATCAAACAGCTTCGTCCCCCTACACTCTGTCCACACTCTCCACGAGCTTCTTCTTCAACTCATACCGCACCTGCGCCACCAGTTTCCCCTGCTGGTGCGCCATGAGCATCAACAAGTCGCGGTTGTTGATGGAGTTGGCAATCTTCTGCCGGAACCGCTCCTCCTGGAAGTCCAACCGGCCGCTCATCGTCGTCTAGCAAGCTTTTGTGGTAGTCTCTGTCCTAAGGGTCCCCCCTTGCTGCGCGGAAAAAATCGTGTTTGGGCCACCTCGACCAGCTATAGCGTCACGACCCGATGGAATTGAGCGCTGAGGAGAAGAAACGGCTTCTACGCGAGCGCCGCCAGGCCAAGATGGGCAAGGGCAAGGCGTCCGAGCGGCTCAACAACATTTTGAACCAGGGCTCCTCCGTCAAAACCTCCGAGGTCACCTCGGTGTTGGACAAGCCCCAGCCCACCGCGGCTCCGGAGACGCCTCCGGTGAAACCACAGGCCCAGTTCTCGCTGCCGGTGCGCCTGACTACCCCCGATATCCTTGCTGGGCACGAAGAGGACCCCGGGATCGTCGACATCTCTACTTTTGACCAGAAGACCGGTTCTTCCGACGACATCGACCAGATCTTTAGCAAGTTGATGGGCGGTGGCGCTGGCGGGGAGCCTGACATGAGCAAAATGTTTGCTGCCATGATGAGCGGTGAAGGTGGCCAGGTCGGCGACGACCCGACCCAGTTCGGGGCGATGCCCGGGGTTTCTCCGGAGGAAATGGAGTACCAGAGCAAATTGGCGGCGTACCAGGCGTACCAGGGCCAGCGGTGGAAGTTCACGTTCCTCGTGGTGCGCTGGTTGGTGGTGTTGGCCAACTTTGGCTACCACTTTGTCCACTTCCGCGACCAGGGGTTCCAGGCGTCGCAGGACCCGGTGATCCGCGGGTACAACGTGAAAGGCGAGACCGGGAGCTTTATCCAGGTGTTTTTGGCGGCGGAAGCAGCGATTTTGCTGAGCTACTTTGTCATTTCGCGCCAGTACGGGTTCAAGTCCGACGGCGGATTGCTTATGAAGGCGGTGCTGATGGGTCTGATGGTGTTGCCGCAGTTGGCACGCTATCAGCCGCTTTTGGAGCATGCGGTGGTGTACTACGAGTTGTTTGGCATTTTGTTTGGCGACTTGTCGTTGGTGATTGTGTTGTTTGGTCTCTTGAGCTGTTTGCTGTGACGTAGATAATAGAAACGAATAACGGTGAGTATGGTTGGTTGTAGAACGATGGTTGTGAAGAGAGGGATGAGCTGTGAGTGGCAAAATTCAGCTGACATGTCTGTGAAGAAATCCTCATCAATAACCTGTCATCAGGTCGTCTAAATGTTTAGCTGCATAAATACGAAGATGACACATTCTGGAAGATTAGAGTCTAAGATGAAAGTCGAGATGTATTTGGTCGCACATTCCGGAAGATAAGAGAGTCTACCAGTATTTGGTCGCTAGTCAGTATTGACCCGTCAAATTGGGCTGCGCCTGACTCCTTTTGAGCCCTCGATGTACTGTGGTTACGTTTAGAGCTTCTGGGGAAGTGGTTGCAAAAAAAATGGTAAACTCTATTCCGGAATTCGCCCACGTTGGCCACAATGGTATCTATTTTAAGTCCTCTATCTTCAATGCATGGGTCTCTGGTTTTGTTGAGGCGTATCACCCGTCCCCTTTCGAAAGCATAGCCACCGTTTATTGGCTCATGGCACAAAAGTGAACAATTAGAAAGCAATAAACAACGCGAATCAATTCATTGTGAAGGTACATACTGTTTACCTACAACGTAATTAGCCCTTGTAAGGAGGGATGTCCTCGATATCGGTATCCTCAGTGAACTTAGCTTGGGCAATGGAAATAGTGTTCTCTTCCCAGTCAAACACCGAGTAGACGTTTTGCATGAACGTAGCGCCTAACACCAAGTCTGGGAGACCATCAGGTTTGGACTGTTTTTGAGCACCAAGCTTACAGACGGTCCCGTACTTCCAGATGAACTCGTTGATAGGTACCTTGATGGTAAGCCCTTCGAAGTTAAACTCGATGATTTTGGATTCATCCTGCTCGCAATCGACGGCGTACAGAAGGCCAGTGCTCCGTGCCCCCGAGTACAATTTGGCAATCTCATCTACAACATCGCCTGGCAAAGTGGTGAGAGTGTAGCCCGAGTCCAACGACATGTCGGCGTTGATGTCGTAGTCCTTCCCATTGACCTTCACCGACTTCACAGGTACCCACGGACGGGGAAGTGGGGTGTCCGGCGACTCGAACTTCACCAAATCACCGTCGATCTTGGCTCTGTCGATACCTCCGAACAACGCAGTACCCTGGCCACTCTGACGAGTGTTGAGGTACAACGAGAACGCAGCACGGTCAGTGACGCCACTCTTCACGAGCAGGTACGGAAGGTTGTCGTACTTCTCCTTTGTACTCTCCAAGCCCTTTTTACCAACCCCAACAAACGCCAGCTTCTTCGAGGCGAGATTGTTTTTATCAATGGTTCCGAATGTGACGGTCTGAACCTTGGTGTCGCCAAAGTAGAGGGAGTCAGTAGCTAAAAACCCTTCAACACCTCCACTTTTACCCTGGTAACCAATTTTAAAAGGAGTGTCGCTCACTTTACCATCCTTGGACTTGGATGGGTCGTGGGTTTCTTTGTTGACCCACAAATCGGAGGACCCGGTATCCAACAACGCCAGGATGGGGTCCTTCTGAGAGCCCATGGTAAAGTTGAGGATGTAAGTGCCACTGAGACCCAAATCAATGTCCTCGGTCACCGCACCCAGCGAGAATGGGGTGATCTGGGGGTAGTGAGCCTCGGGAGCCACTCCAACGGGGAGTGCCAACGATCTACCAGAGGAACGCTTGTGGGGGGCTGCCACAATGGCAGTGGCCAAGGACAAAAGAATGGAAAATTTCATGATACTTCTCAAGAGGTTGGCGGCACTATTTATGGCCTTTACCACGGTGGTGCCGTCCCACCAGCGACCAGCCCGTTTTGGGTAGTCCACCCGGGGCTCCCAACAGGACAATAGCCAGAAGAAGGCTGAAATGCCACAAAAGGGCTTACATATACGTGTGGGTCCTGTGATAAAGCAGGTGGTCGTCCACGTTGAAAGGAATGACCTCTTTCGAAAGCGTGATTGTGTTATCAATCGCGGTACGCCGCGAATTGGGACAGATACTGGCGATAACAGGACGTACGTATGCTTGACAATAAGGACGTTATGCACCATAACGTGTTGTTTGGCATTCGTACAAAGAACAAACGCCGGTTGGTGAACAATGCGGGCAACATGATTCACTCGACAACGACTTGAGTTACGTCCAGTTTACATGGAAAGAGATCGAGTTCGAGAGGTGGGTCACGGAGGCGGACACCGAGTAACAGAATAACTTCATCGATACCAGTAGTGTTGTGGCGCTGGTTTCGGTGTTATTCCTGCGGTGTATGACAACCGTTCTGCCTGGAACGGATGTGACTACAATCTATTCAGTCTTAAGCAAGTGAGACACGGCACACAACGCGACGTTTCACGCGATAAATCTTCTGAGTACGAGTTGGTTTCGATCAGAAACCACTAAGATGGATACGGTCTCCCATCCTCAGAGCTCTCGTGGACTCAGCCTATCTTCAACCACAGTTATCAAGATACAAAGATCTATGCAAGAGGCAACACGATGCTGGGTCCCTTAGCTAGCTGAATAACCCTTAATTAAAGATTGACAACAAAATTGACAACACGGTCTTGTAATTAAATTAGTTTGCGGTCCTGCCACTATTCACAAGCATTGGCGAGTCTTTCAGGGTGGAATTCTTCTCAGAACCATATCCGGCCAAGATACAACAGTAGATCTTAACCAGTCCAGATGGTGAGATCATACTCCTGTTCACTCTTCTGGCTCGAATCAGCCATATCATGAATCGCGACGTGTGCGTTTTCACGATGATACGACCAACGCCCGATCACAGTCACTAATCTACACACTCTTCGTCAGTGGACTGGGCCCACAATCCCATCCGAGATAACGGTTGAGTAGTCGATGAGGTGATGTGATCACGGTAAAGTTGTGGTTTCCCGGCTCACGCGCTAGAAGACGTCACTGAGCCACCAAAAGGTTCCAAGGGAATTCACGATGACATGCCCTATTCACATTTGTTGATCCAGACCTTATCCGGGTACAACTAATAGTTATGATCGCGGAAAATATTCCAATCTTGATTCAAGGCAGCAGAGCTTTCGAACTCATGTCTGGGCTGGGTTCAACACCAGTTTCGGTGGTGGGTTCCTCCCCTGCCTTTCTTCGCTTTTGAGCTTTAAGGAAAGCCCGCTTTTCTTTCTTTGTGAGTTTGGCAAGGTTTTCCTGGAGCTGGCACTGTTTGGCCCGGTGCCCTCTCTCACCGCACATGTAGCAGTTACCTGTTTTGGGACAATCTTTGACCCAATGGCCGCTCTCTCTGCAGTAGTAGCAGATCGTTTGAGCCTTGGGTTGGATGGGAATCGCGTTGGTCTCGATATTTGGTTGATCTGACGCTATGGTGTGAGGGGGAATTGCTTGCTTGGAAGCATCATTAGGAAACCTGGGTTTCGAAATGGCTTGTGGTTTCTTAGTAGGGGTGGTTGAAGAACCATGGTCCTTCTGAGGACAGTCGTAGGCCCAATGGCCCTTGCCTTGACAGGAATAGCAGATGCTGTCAGGTTTGGGGCTCTTCTTTGAACGTTTGGGCTTGACTTCCTCGTCCGTGGCGGGTGCTGGGCGCTTTTTCACCGCCGGCTCTTCGTGTTCAGTACAGCGATTCACTCTAGTCTCGGGGAACAAGCACGAGAGGTAATCGTACGGGTTCATCCGAGCCGTAGCCACTGCGTCCATGAACGACTGCTCGCGCTCCTGGCTAGTGAGTGGACGACGTACCTCGTACCACTTGCTCACGTTTTGAGCAACCCATGCTTCATACACGGGCCACTTGTGGAACTTGGTCCATTCGGTGATTTGCATCGACAAATCACTCCAGAACTCAAACTTCCGGAGGTTTTCTAACTTACTTTCATAGACTCGATACTCCTTAGAGCTCAACCCGGGCGTCAAATACAGCAACTCGTAGTAGTAACCGGCGATATCCAGGGCAGAGAGATAGTGTCTTTGCACGAGCAAATCAAAAATCTCCTGGGGAGTTCTGCACCGTTTAAAATGCATTTCCCAATCGCGGGCCCAGTTGTGGTACCTGTCCATCACCTGGTTGGCGAGGATTCGGCCAACTCCTTCAAGTTGCCAATCCTCAAAAGGTTGGTTCTCATGGGCAACCCCCATGCAACCGAGTCCCTTCATTAGCTGAGATTTGAAATCCAACCACTCATTAAACTGGTGGTCTTCGGCTCTCTCTAATTGACGATAAACTAGAGGCTCAGCGGGTCTCCACGCTGAGGACACCTCGCTTTCAGCTTCGGCAAACACACGCTCCTTCATCGTTTGGACCTCCATCGAAGCCGATCGAAGCTCGGATTGGACCCGGGCGAGTTCAGCATTGGCTTTCTGGAGATACACCTCTTCAGCAGAGAGTCTCAAGTGTGGCGGACCCACAGGAGAGGCAGTTGAGCTGCTCATGTATGGTACAGCCGTCAGAACCACGGCCGGGGTGGACAAATGCGTCTTTGGATCCAAAGCAGGTGCGCTTCTGGTGGTCAAGACCACAGGGCGAGTCGTCAAAAGGGGCTTTGTCGTCATTTCTGGTTCGCTTTTGATCAGAGTAGACTCTTCATCGTCGGACTCGTCGTCTGACACAACAAAAATAGGCACTTCGGGGGCACTCCGGGGAGTAGCAGCACATCCACAGCGCAAACTGGATGTTATCAGCGGCTTCAATGCTGGATCTTCACCAGGTTGGTACACTAGACCAACCATACTGGAATTTTTGGTGGTATTCAATTATCTGGTGGTCACAATAGTCTTCAATCAACGATAAGTTGAGTGGAGGATACGGCCCCTTAGGGATTAAATGCAATAAGGGCTAGTGAGTGTTTCAGACGGTTAAGCCGAGCTGATAACGAAATTTCAGAGATTATCGTGAGGATCCTGGCTTTTTATACGGACTTCGTCGATCCACTTGGATTATTTTTTAGGTCGTTAGGAGCTTCAAATTAAAATTATTGCACACATGGTGAGATGGGTTTTGTGACACCTGACGACGAGCTGTGGCTGTTATATCGTTGGTCAACATTGTGTCGTGCTACATGGCGTCGGGCTTACATCGTGAAGAGGGATGGACTGCTTTAGTGTGGTGAAATGTGGGGAGCTGTTGTTTCACACCCAGACTACATACAACGCACATAAGCGGGCATGGACCGGCTGGAAAGGACCGAAGTCAGCTAACCGACACTGTGGTAGGTGTAGCTTCGGCATTTCGGGTAGTTGCCACCGAAGGAAGGTACTAGAATACGCCGGTTCACGTCAGTTGCCACCGAGTATGGTGGCAACAGTTACTTCTTTGGCCTTCTATCGCGGAAAAAGATCCTAAATGGGAACTGTATGTCTGACTCCGGAGTTCCGGCTACATGGCACGTGGTGTAGCTGATTGGAGTATTATATACGGCTAAGATGTTTGTTTCGCACGGCACCATTGTTTCTGCCGACGTGGGGTACCTTAAAAAAGACCCAGTATGTAATTAGACTTGAGCCCGGAAATTCCCATCGGGGTAATTTCGAAGGGTGCAACCTCGAAAGCGAAGGAGCTTAGATTTTCCACGTAGATTAGCTCTAGGGGCTGAATGATCGGTGTTTGGTGGGCGACCGAACGGCGTGTCGATGCTCTTGGCAACCAGCTGATTCAGGCACGATGCAGCCACTGTCAGCCTTGCGGGACCTATCGGCAAAAACCGGTGGACAGCCCCAGTCAGAGCGTGATGGGCCCACAATCCAAAGGTGGCTGTATGCGTTAACGACCCCGCTCGTCTAGTTGACGGTAAGAATGGGCTCTGAACCACCGTTTAATACTGAAATTGTGAGACTAGAGCAGGATGTAGAGAGAGGGAGACGGAAGGGTACACCGCCCTCAAGGAGTGTCATCCTCTAAGGATCATGCTGTAGGGGTCTTTTAGGCGTCTTTTAGTGCTTTTGTTTGCCCTAAATACGTGGGGGTTCTGACAGAAGCATCGAATCTGGGCCTACATTGACACTAAGACACCGGTCAAGGGCTCCTGAGTGCATGAATGGGACAAACTAAAAGCTGAGGCTACCATGCAATGGCACATTTAGCTTTTAATGGCTCATTTAGCTTGCAATGGCTCATTAAATGTTGCTCGAAATCTCCTTGTAGTGTCATCGGAGGCTTATCTACTGAGTCTACCACAAAACCACTTGAAAAATTCACGGCTCTCCCAGCTTGTATCTGGGCTTAGTAGGGTCTTACTGGTGCAATATGAGGGTCGTGATTTCCATGAGGCGAACCTACTCGTACTTTGGTGCTTCCTTGACCATACAGCGTGAGCTCGAACTTCAAGTAGGCGGGCAAGTCGGATCGACACACTCCGGGATGCTGCATCAAACGGGGACGCGGCTTAGGTGCTTTCGCCGTGCTGCTACTGCGACATTGTGATCTTCAATCGACTCGCCTGTTTTGCAAACACAAGCCTCCGGGTGTACTTATCTGTAGAATTCTTCTGGGAAACTCTTCTGGGTACGACCAAAGCTGAGACTCGACCACACCTAGTGAATAGCTGCAACCAAGAACATATGCAGCAATGCTCAGGAGACTGGGTAGCAAAAAACAGGGATCTTTCTTATCTATTGGTGTTATGCCCTCGCCATTACCACTGTTCGTACAATTTAATCTCTAGGTACTAGAAAGTCAGGATGAAGACTGACTAGCCCTATTCTTGGTGTCTTACTACCCTTTGAGTTCCACAAAGTGTCTTTCATGTTTATCACTATTTGTGCCACCCTGATTCGAACTCACTACCTCCTCCCATTTCCTCTCCCCCCAAAAATTTTCCAGAAATTTTGCAAATTTGTTGTGAAAAGCCCCAATCATAAGATCTACCAGGTATATGGGCCTTTCCAGTTTTACCACCAGGTTCTTTTTCTAAAGAAAGCCCTGGAAGGTAAGCAAAAAACCCACAGATGCCCACACGTGCCTACAGTAATCCCTCCGTAAATGGGGCTCCCATGCTCACATCCAACTACACCCTTTCCTTTGCCTAACTCTATTACCTATCCAAATCAAACAAACTCCTAGTTCTCTACCTCCATTTCTCGCCACAACGAGTACAACTGCGGGCGGGCCTCCTCCACCACCGGGCCCTCACGGTAGCCCCGCTCCCACTGCCACCACTGGTGCGCTGCCGCGGCCACCGGCATCAGCCGCCACTCCTTCACCGCCACCAGCGCCCAGTGGTCCACCGCAGCACTGAACTCGTGCCCGTCCCAGTCGTCGGGCTTCTGGCCCTGCTCACGTGCGCGGGCATTAAACGCCGAGGCGAGCGCTGCCCAGTCCACGTCGGCCCACTGCTCGGGCGCCTGGCGGGCCACCTGGCCCGCGAGCCACTCGCGGGTGCCCGTGGCCATCACCCGCACCCGGAGCGCGCGCTGGGTCTTCACCATCTTATTCCACTTGTAGCGGCACTGGATCCGCAGCCGCGTCTCCATCTTCTCCCCCACCTTGGTCCAGTTGATGGTGTCTGCGCGGCTATCGGCGGCCACCGCGGCCACCGCCGCCAATAGCCGGGCCTCCTCCTCCGCCAGCCACTTGTGCTGCAGGCGGTTGTCACATTTGACGTAGTTGCGCCAGCGGTCGCGGCAGTCCTCGGGCATCCGGCCCATCAACTGGCCGATCTCCTTCCACTGGGACTCCATCGTCGTCGCCAACAGCCGCAACCGGGCGTCTTCGGCCTCCAGCCACCGGGCCCTCACCGGGAACACGTGATACTGGCGCCGCACGTGCTTGTAGACCAGTGCTCGTGACCGGTAGGGCAACACCCTGACTAGGGCCTCCCAGAACCCGTCCTTCTTGCGCTGGCGCAGCCAGATCCGGGCGCACACGTCGGCCCGCGAGAGCTGGTGCAAGTAACAGTAGCCAGCGATGAAGTAGTCCACGGCGTCGATCTCGGCCCGGGCAAACATCCGCGGGCCCGCCCGCTGGCGCTCCCCGGGGACACAGGGGTGGCGGCGCCCGTCGTCGGTCTGGTTGTACCAGGCGACGGCCCGAGCGCTGGCCTCCTCGACCACCTGGTCCACCGAGGGCATGTGCGCGTAGGTGCGCTCCAACTCGGCGGCACAGTACTCGCGCGGGTTGTGGCGCTGGTGCCGCAGCACCTCTGGTGCCGGGGCAGGGTCGGTGTCGGACCCCGGGGACGGGGTGCGGCGTGGGGGCTTCGCGAGCGACGCGCGCACGGCGGAGAGGGCCAGCGAGAGGGCGCTGGAGCGGGTGGAGGTGCTGGTGCGGGATGGCGGGGTGCTGGTGGGGGTGGTGTGTGCGCTGCTGGTGTGTGCGCTGGTGTGCGTGCTGCTAGTGTCTGGGTGGGAATCACTGGTGTGGGTGCCAGCGTGGGTGGCAGTGTGGCCACGGCTGCGAGTGTAGGTAGCATGATGGGTACCAGTGGCACCCTGGTGGGTACCAGTACCACTGTGAGTAGTCCCCGTACCGTTGTGAGAGGCCCCCGTGCCTGTGTGTCCATTCTCAGTGTCTGCGTGGTCGTCCCTGCCTCCGGTGCTGTCGAGTGCCAGCGCCGCGTGGGCCAACTGGTGAATCGCCAGCTCGCGGATGTGCTTCGTGAGCTCGCGCACATCCAAGAGCGCCTCCTCCACGAGCTTTTCGTGGTCGGAGGGCGACGGCGAGAACTCTGTGGGCGACGCGTTCGAGGGCGCCAGCGGGGTGTGCGAGGTGTCGCTGTCGCTGTCCTTGTAGGTGCGGTAGTGCTTGTCCTCCTCCTCCTCCTCCGCCAGCCCCGTCAACTCCTCGATCTCCTCCATCAACAGGTCCTCGGCTAGGTACTCCGGCTGCAACTCCATGAGGTTGGGATCGATGTCGTGCTTCGGCCGTGTTCGCAGGCCCCGAGGGTCCTTTTTGGGCAGCCTGGTGGCCACCCGCCGCCGCTTGTGGCCCTCCTCGAGCTCCTCGAACTCCGCGAGGTAGTCGTCCCCCTCCAACAACCACGCGAGCTCCTCCTCTGCGCGTTTGCGAGGCACCGTAGGCCGGTGCAGCAAGGTGCCTCCCACGTACTTGATGACGGCGGCCTCGACGGTGTCGCCCAAGTGGTCCACGTCGGGCTCGTCCTTCTTGGTCATCAGCAAGAGCGCCTGGGCTCCGCCGATGTCTTGTTGGGCGTCCATTAACGGTAGTTACCCGGTCGCACCGCGATGAGGTGCTGTGGGGCGTGCGGCTGACGGCGCTACCATGTTGTTTGGGTTAGCGAGGCGGGTGCAGGTGCCGGTGCAGGGCGGGTGCAGTGCGGGTGTAACATAGACAGCCGGTGTAGAAGCGGCCAGACACGCTGGACGACAGCAAGAGACCGTTGAACTTTATCTGCGGCGTGCCATTCACGAGGCGAACCAATTGAGCAGGACTCAGCCACGGCGTGAACGATAACCGGGATCAGCACGGACTAGGGGTACAGGTTTCAGGCGAGCACAATCAGCACCAGATCAGCACCAGATCAGTACAAGCTCAGCATAAGCCCAGCACAAGCTCCGCACAAGCTCTGCACACGATAACTACATCACAACACACGGTTACACGAACACACCACACAACACACCGCACAAACACCCCACCCTACCTCACCCACCTCCCCATAGTTCAGGTTCACCACACGATCTGAACTAAATTATCAACCAGACCACCGGTTGAACCACTTCAAGACTTCCACACAGTCTACCAGTCTACCACACAGTCTACACAACCTTTTTTTCATGGACTTGTCTTCCCTTCTGAAGGAGGACCTCGTTGCCAAAGTGCGCGAACTCGAGCGGGTGCTCCAGGACTTCCAAGAACTGCTGAAGGAACTCGAGCAGGCACTCGAAGAAGAGCTCGAGCAGCAGGAGCGCGAGAACACAGCCACCAAGCGCCAGCTAGCCCAGCTCACCCGCGACCACGAGGCCAACACCCGCAAGGTGTTTGCCCTCACCACCGAAAAGAACACCATGGTTGAGCACCACCTCGCGGAGGTGCGCCGCCGCGACGACGAGGTGCGGCACCTCCGCTCCCAGCTCGTCACCGCCGAGATCTCCAACGACGACTTCGAGACCCACGACCGCGTGCTCCAGGAGAAGCTCCGGCTCCAGACCCAGTTCACCAACGACTTGCTCGAGAAGATTGCCCTCGTGGAGCTGGACCTAGACCGCGAGCGCCGGAAGGTGGCGGAGGTGCAGTTGCACGCACTGAACTTGCACAACGAGGCAGCGACGCTCCGGGCCCGGGTGGCGCGGCTCGAGGACGAGCGCCGGGTGTGGGCGCCCGCGGGGGACCCAGACACCCTGGTGGTGCTGTTGTCGCGGGTGCTAGACGAGGGTCCCCCCGGGGACACGGCCCCTGGCACCGCCCACGGGAAGCTGTTGACGATGGCCAAGCTGATCTCGCACGATGTGGCGGCGTTTTTGACGCAGAAGGAAGGGATGAAGCCGAGCAAGCTGAGCCGGCATTTGCACGAGCAATTGATGGAGGTGGAGGGGGCGTAGCGAGCGAAGTGGTGGGTGAGGGCTACAGCATTGGACGGTAAGTGGTGCAGCGTGCCTGAATCTATGGTACATTGCTAGGTTTAAGCCTAAAGGATGGCTTACTGACACGCTCGACTTTGTCTGTTTAGTCTCCACTCTTGGTTTCAGTCGCACTGTCGCTGATATAAACGCCTCCTTAAACGCCCTTCAAACTCAACCTCCACGAGGTCTCTGTTGTTTACAACCAGACTGGCTCGTCTAAGAATCCTCAAGGACAACATTCGTGTATTAATTACAGACCAACGGCAACACACCGAGGGCCAAAAAATCAAACTAAATCAAACGCCCGAAGATCGGGCAGGAAAGCGGGAGGCTCGTTCTGGTTGAGATTTCCACGGCAAAACCAGATGAGGAGCAACCCGGACAAGGCATCCATTGACATTTGCAATGGCAAGAGCGTGACAGTGCCGTCGAGTGGACCTTTCGACGACACCGCGCTCGAGGTGGGCCGGTGTGAACCCACGCCTTGGCACGAAACAGTGGCCAAAACAGGAACACACCTGGGTCAGATTTCCACGGCTACCCCAGGTGGCCACCCGAATTATTGACAATCAGCGAAGTGGCGAATTAGCCTTTATTTATAGTTTTTTTTTTATGGTTGCCGCATAACTTCTATATCCGGAAAGCTTAAATAAAAACTATTGTATAAAGGTAATTAGACAAGGGAGCTAAGCCAAACTTCGGGTGTGGAGAAATGCTCGAGGCAAATGCTCGAGGAAATGACGGGGTTTTCACAAACCATGTCCGAAGAGTAGGCGTCGAACAACGCTCGGATTACTTTACTTTTCGTCATAATATTTTCCCCGAGAAAATGAGACGCTCGGAAAACATTCCCCCCGTTTCATTGGCCAAAAGAAGGCAAAAGTCTTGAAGATGAAAATCGTGTATTCATGGGACGGGTTGTACCGTAAGACTAGCGACGCTAGTTTCATCACCTGCTGGTCGTCGTATGCTTCTGTCAATCTTACAGGTGACACAAAAGTGCAGAATCGAAGGTCTCGGGGAGCATAGACGGTTTCAAGCCAGAAACACCTGTAAAGAAAGACGGAAAATAGGAGCGACGTATTCTTTGGATTTGTTTGTTGTCTTTTGGTGGTATAGTGACGTTGTCAAGGCGTTTTTGGGGCATGCAATATTGATGGAAGAAACCACGTATGAGGCATACAACTCAAAGAGTTTTGTAAAGTTGCAAGAAAAAGCACCAAAAGACTTTGAGTTATGGAAGTGATTGAGGAGTTTGGGCTTTGGGTTGTAGTCCTTTCTCACAAGCCAGGATGTGTGTTTTGGATGATTTCCACCAATGCCGGGTCAATATGAGGCACATCAAGCAGTGACGAAGGGAAGAAGGCCTCCATCATTTCTAAAACAGCTTGAGACTGCAATCCTGGTCTTGTTTCAATGGTGGCCATTTTTGTTTGCTGGTAGGGGCCCTTCCCGAGGAATCGCTGAGATTGAGAAACAAACACGTTTTCGTCAAATGTGACCAGCACAGAGACAAGACCCAAAAGAACAGCACTTGGTAATAACATGAACAATTTGGTGAGATGGTGCTACCCTTATTAACCCATATTCCTGTAAATCTAATTTCAGGTCATACCTCGGTCCAGTCGTTGGTTTGAAAAGAGTGCCCGAAATACTGTAGATAAAAAGTCTCCACGGCCAGGACTAAAATTAAAAGCTGTAAAGACGTTCTCATAATGCAAATACCTTACTACGAGTATGGAAGCTTTCCAGCACTCCCTGAATCAACACCCCAAAGGAGTGTCCCAAGTGGGAAAAATTAAGTTTAAACTCTGAGGGCCGAGGAATTCGTCCACAGTGCATTATAAAGAAATCTATCACTACCGAAGATCATGAAAACACCTTCAGTCTTCTCCAGTCTTGTTTGGGAATGCTTTTGCACAACGGTGGCTCACAATTGAATTTCGATGCAGTTCAGAATCTACCCCCGTGCAGTGGCCCATATGTTGAGATTTCATCACTTAACCCCGCAGAACCCAATATCTTAGAAACGAAGACAAAGCTCTGGTTAAAACCACAGACCGCTATTGCTTGAACTTGAGTTTATCATTTGTTTTGTTTTACTTCATGTGATGTACAAGGAAGAGCTGCCGAGAACATATGCTGAGAGGAATCAGAAATACCAAACAGGCCCTTAAAAGATGGTCAACTTATTATGTGAAAATATGGGAGCTTTGAGGATTGAGTACTGTTGGATTTGGCTGACTGACACGAAGATATGATTGAGTATATCTTGCTTCGATCAATTTCGTTGAGATTTTTTTACGAAGAAGGCCAGAGCACCGTGAAAAAAGATCCAGAGTGCTACCAACGGCTACTTTTACCTTCTACTTGCACCCAAGTGTTGTGGTGCTAAGCTTCAGGCTATTTGACCAATACAGCCGAGAATTATGCAAGGATATGCACTGACCTGTCAAACCTTTGAACCCAAAAGCAATACAAAAGCGACAACTTCCCACGGGTGAATTGATATATCCATAGAATTGGGTTATTAAGATACGTCCGCGCAAAGGACTACCGTGATGAGCTATCGCTTCTACCCAGCGCTAGGCTGAATGGGGCTTTTCAAGCACGACAAGTTGATGCACCGTGATAACAGGTTATCCTTCTACTGTCTTGACCATATTTTGCCAAAGTATGGAAGGTCCATCTTTCTGAAGGTACATCTCCGTATCATAATAGGGACCTCGGTTCTTTCGGAATTCCGACAGCGTCAAACGCAGTATCAGATCACTAACAAAGAACCGGCAAATTGACTACCTCCTGGTGGAGAAAACATTCACGGAACGTTGCGACATGTCTATTGTGACCATAAGATGACAACGTGGGGAAGTTTTCAACAGGATACCTTGCACTTTAGGTGGAAGGTAGTCAGTTCATTACGTTTCGGCTTCCGCCTAGGCGATGGTACGGCTTTTCAGGGACACTTCCCCCTCTATAGCCAAGTATACCCACCACCACAACTACTTTGGCAATCACTAAACTATCATCCCCTAGCCATGAGCACCAGTGTAAGGACCAGTTGCCTCACTGTTGACCCGCCTCAGATCTCGACGCACGACTATAAAAGGCGGTGTAAAAAATGCGCTACGGTTTTGTGCCCCATCACATTGTGGCATCGTATTTCTAAGGGCGTAATCCGTCGATCACGGATTTATTAGCTGTCCCCAATCTCAAGACTAGGAAACATGAGGTAAAGTTAGTTCAGGGGCAAATAAATTAAGAATCACGTTTATTGAGGACAGGAATATAGAAGGACCTCAGGCAACACACCTGGGATCCCAAGTAAAAAACAAACAACACGGCTCGGTAGTATGACCATAGAAATCGATCTAATCTTGCCGCCATAACTAAGGGCTATCAACGCTGGTTTAGATTTCCACTACTAAACAGACGAAAGACAGCGACTTTTCTTGACAACAAGCTTGAAAGCGTCGGATTAAATCAAGTTCCAGTGGTTACCCTCGAATATAACAAAATAAACGAGCCCCAGCCAGGAAATGGGTGGAAGACAAGTGGAGATTCTCCAGGGCAGTTTCCACATCTACCCTGGGATATCCAACTGCCAACAACGAGAAATGAGAAAAATCTGACGTATTTATGTGGTTTCTTCTATACACTCTGCTTGCCACATGGCAAAGACCGAGAAATGTGCGTCATTGTTTAAAGTTAAACCGCAATTGCGCTTTTGGACACAGGGGGTAGGGGACAGGCTGGGACATGCTTTATAACGTCGAGGGTTGTTTTGAGTGCTCGACCTTGGGTTCAAGGATGATCTCGCCGAGCAATTCCCAGGAGGCCAACAGTATTTTTTGGAAGCTTGAAAATAACGGGGATATTCCCGCGCGATTCTTGCTGTCATCCGTCGAGGCGGGCACGGAGTAAAGCAAATTGGTTGAAGACGTTGAAAAATGTAACAGAGAGGGGTACTAAGTTTCTATCTTCAAAAACGGCGTTTTTCCCATTCAATTATGGTTAATTTATGCTTCTCTACAAAACATGCTAGAAATGGTGAAGTGCGACCACAACTTCAAGAATCAGCACAAGTATTCTTGTTGAAGTAATGTCAGTCTCTGTAAATGTCCAAAGGGTCCCGACCCGTGTTTAAGTAGGTGGGGATGCCGTAGTGTTCCATCTTGATGCAACTTTTGAACATTTCAATTCGAAGTGGAGGAACACAATGGTCTGCGAGCTTCTCTAGCCTTGAGTTTCATGGTTTCTTGAAGCCGGAACAGTCTAAGGTTTTGGTACTGGGCTTGAAAAGCCCGAAAGTCTCCAGCTCAGTCTTCAAAAGCGACGCTCGTAGTCTTTGGTAAATCTTTCTGATAGTCTGTGGAACACTTGAAAAAGACGGACTGAAAATTCACCTTGGGATCCTAAGGAACATAAGCTTCCCTTGGCTTTGATGAGCATTTCAATGGGCTTCAGCTAGCGACATAAGGTATGGTCTGATTTCAAACGTTGGAATTTTCGGAAAAAATGTCTTACCCCGGGTTAAAAACATAATCAGGGGTTCGCGTTGATATTATGACCGGATTTGTGCTCAGAGTGATGAAGTTCCTAGGTGAATACTTCGTGAGAAGGTACCAGGTTGATACATTGGCGAGTGCTTGCGGTTGTGGGACCTGTGAGCTTACGTAGACTTGAGCTAGAACAATTGCTAGCCACAATAGGAAATTATCCCACAGTTCTGTTGGTCTGCCTGTATGTGCCGAACCTGGTTCTATATTGTTGCTCGAAAGGGGATCGGGATTTTACGAGACAGGTATTGAGCCGAAGTAGGCTAGGCTTCGATTCCGAGAGTCTTCGAAGGAACAAAGGGGGGGTATGTTAACTCCTCGGATGACTTCCAGCGAAGCGTTTCGAAGTTCAATTTATTTGCTCATGTGGCACTGCAAGTCAAAATGCACGGAATTATCACAGGAGAACCGAGGGTACCAACCCTGCAAAAAGGCTTACGAATATTTTGCCAAAACTTTCACAATTCATGCACCCATTTTCTAATGACTCAGTTTCCTTTTCAATTTTCAGAAATTATTGTTCCACGCCAGCAACGACCAGTGTTTACGCATCCTTCGAAAAGAAAGTTTTACTGCAGAATGCCGACCAGTGGCTCAACCAGGATATTTGCAATGTTGGGCTCTCTAGAATAAAGTGGGATCAATAAAATGCAATCCAGTGTGAGGCCATCCTCAAGTACGTCGTTGTCATATAAAGAACAGCCCAAAATTCGCAGCATGAAGAACGGAGCCAGCAAAATTGGGGAACCTCTTCGCGGATTTACAGGGGAACAGATCAATTGTGATTCATGAGGCCTAATTGAGATCTGACCCCTGTAAAATGGCAGGTCACTCTGAACAACTGAAAGATTGAGCCCAATGTGGTAGTCTTCAACTGATTGTTCAGCGAGGCAGTTCCTGGAAGCTCCCAGCTGCCAACTCGGCTAAGGCAATAGATAATGGTTTTGAGTTTTTAGAAAGCGAACAGAGTCTAAGGGAGGGGATTCAACTGCTTTTTTTTTGATTTCCGAGATGAATTTCAAACCTTGGATCGCTTTCTACCATAGCAGTACTGCCGACTGTTCAAAGCACACAGATATCTCACCAGGCCTACGAACAATTCATCCCATCTACCCCTTCGGAAGTGCCATGTTCCGTAAGTACGTCACTCATTTTTACACGCATTATTTCTTCCTTCGCCTCAACCCATCCAGTAGATAAATAACCCCCCTCTTCAACGCCCCTTCATCTCATATCCCTCAATACCCCAAGGCCACCACCACCACAAACACCGCCTACACCTAAAACACCTTTCGTCCCCTCTCCTTTCGTCCCCTCTCCTCTCGCCCCCTCTCCTTTCGTCCCCTCTCCTCTCGCCCCTCCTCCTGTCCCCTTTGGGCGATTTTTTTCAGGCAAAAACCGGGCCTGCACACAACCTCGCCTCCATTGGGTGCAAATAGATCGTCAATCCTCACCACCAGGCATGGCCACCCTCAAGGACCAAGGCAACCAGGCGTACGGTCGCGGCGAGTACACCAAGGCAGCCAAGCTCTACCGCGAGGCCCTCAAAGCCGACCCCAAGGCCACCGTGCTCTACCTGAACCGGTGCCAGTGCTTCCTCAAGCTCGGGGATTTTCGGCGCGCACTCAACGACGCGGTGGCGGCGGTCAACACCTTTGACGACCAGACCACCCTGGCACTCAAACTGAAGGTGTACTACCGCAAGGGGATGGCGTTTGTGGGGTTGGGCGAGCGAAAACGCGCCCACTACTGTTTTGAAAAGGCTGTGGGCTTCGACTCGGGCAACCGCGACGCCCGGGCCCAGATGGCCCAGTTGGGTAATTTAGCCGCGGAGGTGCCCGTGGAGGTGGTGGGCGAGCTTCCACGGGAGTTTCGGGACATGGTCTCCGGGCGAAAAAACGGGCTGCCAGGTGCAGGTGTAGCCTCGGGGGAGCCCCTGGCGGCTGCCCAGGACGAGATCAACCGGCTCTTTGGCAGTAAGGCGAAACCCAAGGTGGAGGAGGTCAAGGAGGCTCCGAGGGAGGAAAAGCCGAAGAACGGACCCCACGAGCTCGTTTCCCCGTTCAAGGCGTTGGCCCATCTCCGCGGGTTGGGGCCCGAGCAGCGCCAGCAGGCGTACCAGTACGTGTTGGGGCTTTCGCCCGACGAAATGGCCATGTTCCGCGACGGGGTGGACATCGAGTTCCTCCAGTTCTTCTTGGAGGCCGCCAGAGACGTCCCCACCCTCAACGAAAACCAGTTCCTGGCCACGCTACAGGCGCTTTCGCAGTGCAAACGCTTCGACTTGTCGATGGCCATGCTCGACCTGGGCCTCAAGCAAGCGGTCCAGGCGCGGTTGGCCCAGCCTACTCCTCTATTAAACTAAACGCTAGTCTGTTGGCCGACCGCCGTCTCCAGCCAAAGGAGATGGCGTTTTTGGTGGCAGCCTCCACGAGCTGGTGACGCACTTCGCCAGGCTCCGTGCCCTTGGAGAGCTCAATCGCCGCCAACCCGGCCACCACGGGGCTCGCCATCGACGTTCCCAGCATCTGCACCGACTCGCCACGGGCATCGACGCTGGCCACCGCGACCCCGGGTGCAAAGAGGTCCACACACCGCCCGTAGTTGGAGAACAGGGCCAACCGGTCGGTCTGGTCGTCGATGGCGCCCACGGCAATGGCCCCAGCCGCCAGGGCTGGGCTCTCAAGACACGCATTGAGGTTCTCGTTGCCCGCAGCAGCCACCACAACCACGCCTAGCTGGGCAGCCTCGTCCACAAGTGCGTTGAGCGCCCGCGAGCGCAACGAGCCAAGCAGCATGTTGATCACCCCCATCTGGCCGCGGGAAACCATGTCGTTGACGGCCCACTCGATGCCTCCCACCACCGTGGTCAAATTGCCCATCCCCCGCTGGTCAAGCACCTTTACAGCCACAATAGACGCCATTTTCGCCAGCCCGTAGTCGTTAGACGCCACAAGCCCAGCCACGTGGGTGCCGTGTCCGTTGAGGTCGTGGTCAGCCTCGTTGCATAGATTCACACCGAACCGGGCCCGCCCACCAAACTGGGGGTGGTGGATGTTGACTCCCGTGTCGATAATGTACACGGAAACGTTGTGGCCCGCGTGGGCGTCGTTCCAGGGATACACAAGCTCGTCGTCGTCGTCGAGCGGGTCCCGCTGGGCCACTCGCGCAAGGTGTCTTGGAGCAGGCTCCTGTTCCACCACCTCGTACATTTTGATGGGGATGTCCTCGGAAACCATGTCCACCTGGGGCAACCGCGTGAGAACGCGGACCATCGCCGAGTCAGCGTCAATGACAAACCCTCGAAAGTTGCCCACCCCAAACCGACGGGCGATCCGGGACGCGAAAAGGTCTCGTTTGCCGTGGGTGATGGTGGCTAGCACCAGCTCAACGGTCGCGGATGGCTGGAGGACAACAAGGAACTGGGCCGCGTGGGCATACACCACGAAGAAGGCGAGAAAGAGCATGGAGAGAGGGAGAAGCATTTGATGGGCTTTATACCGGGTCAATCTATATTTAGCTGCCCTTTGCGTTGCGCATGAGACCACAGGTGTTGCAACTGGAGGAGATGACAGAAGACAGAGACGGTGACACCAGAGATGCAAGCAATAAAAGCCCTTCAGCAAGCCTTGTAATCATTTGTACTGCTCTCGCCTCAAGAATATCCTGACTTCCAACTTTAGGTCCTTATAGGTCTTTACACAGTAGATACGTATATCAGCCCTAATAATACGCCTATTCAACCCACCCACCCACTCCACTCCCCACTTTTGTAACCGATTATTTTTATGCATCGCCATGTAGTGAAAACTATATCGGGAAACCCCTGAGTTAGCCGTAACTGTCCGGTAGCGAGCCCACGCGTGCTCATGTACTCGAAGCCGTTTGTCTACAGCAATTGCAACCGAACGGGAAAAGCACCCCGGGCCCACCATTATTATAGATCGTCTTTATTATCTAGCTTCGTTATCATTATTTACAATTACAACTCCAACTTCCCCCCGTTGTTTCTGGCAGCCTCACCGTACTTCTTCAATCTGATCGAGTTGATCTCGATGAAACCAGAAGAAGAGATGGGAGAGAAACCAGTCAACTCGTCCATGGACGCCTCGGTGGCATCGTACAACTTCTCAGAGTCAGAGTAACGGCCCTGGATGATCACGTTACCCTTGTAGCACGCAGCACGGACAACACCGTTGACGGTCTTCTGCGAAGGAGCAATCATGGCACGGGTGTACTCACACTCGGGGGAGAAGTACATACCGTTGTAGAGCTGGCGGGCGTACGAGATGGTGACAAACTGGTCACGGAGAGCACGGACCTCCTTGTCCAAGGTAAGACCCTCCAAGTCGATGTGACAGTCACGCAACACGGTCAAACCGGGGGTCTCGTAGCAACCACGCGACTTGATACCGATGAAACGGTTCTCAACAATGTCGATACGGCCGACACCGTTGCGGCGAGCCAAAGCGTTGGCCTCAAGGAAAATCTCAAGCGAGTCGGTGATGGTCTTGTCGCCAATCACCAACTTCTTGGGGATACCCTGCTCAAAGTGCACCTCGAACTCCTCGAGCTTGTCGGGGGCGTCCATGGGGTCGACGGTGAGCTTCCACATGTCCTTGGGAGGAGTGGTGTTGGGGTCCTCGAGAATACCGGCCTCGTAGGAGATGTGGGCCAAGTTCTCGTCGGTAGACCACGGCTTGGCCTTGGTCTGGGTCACGGGGATACCCTTCTCGGCGGCGTAGTCCAAAAGGTCCTTACGGCCCTGGAAACGCTCGTAGAAGGCAGGGTCTCTCCAGGGAGCAATCACCTTGACGTCGGGCTTCAACGCGTAGTAGGAGAGCTCGAATCTCACCTGGTCGTTACCCTTACCGGTGCACCCGTGCGACACAGCGAAGGCACCGTACTTCTCAGCCACGGCAATCTGGGCCTGGGCGATGATGGGACGGGCAAGAGAAGTCCCCAAAAGGTAGACGTTCTCGTAGATGGCGTTACAAGCGACAGCGGGGAAACAGATCTTGTCAACGAACTCCTTGCGGACGTCGATGCACTCGAAGGCCTTGGCACCGATCTTGAGGGCCTTGTCACGGGCCTCGTCGAACAGCTCTTCCTGACCGCAGTTGATCATCACGGCGACAACCTCGTAGCCCTGCTCGATCAACCAGGCGAGGATGATCAGGGTGTCAAGACCACCGGAGTAAGCTAAAGCAACAGTTCCCTTGGACATTGTGGTAAAATGGGTGGGGAAAAGAGTGGAAAATTTTGAGGTTTTTATAGACACGGGCGTGCCCGGACCAATGCGGGTGGGCGAAGAAGCGGGCTGGATGGCGGGTGAAAAATTGAGGACGACGGCGGAATTTGGGTTCGGGAAAAGTGGGAGGAGGGGTTTTGAGACCCAAGCAAGCGCCAGGCTTTGTTTCTGTTGCTAATTGACCGGATTCAACCCGGTTTTGACCCCGTCGTTGGCTCCATCTCCAGCCACCAGGGCTCGTAGTATGGAAAAGATTGCACATCGCGGGAAAAGTGAGTCATTACCTATTTGGGAATCCGGGAGTTATTAACCGCGCTGGCGGACGGGGATCGTCTCCGTAAACGTAATTTAGCGCTGAAAGCGCTGGTCGTTTGTTTGGTGTTTCATAGTTTCTTTCCCGTTGGTCAGGTGGTCGCCAAAAAGAAACCTGAGATATAGACTCGTGTATCTAATTCCCCCGGGAGATAAGCTCGGTGATGTCAACGGTTACGCGTTCGCATATCGAAAAAGAAATACAGTGACTCACGGGTTATGAGAAGTGGGTAGATAGTCACCGAGACACGGTGGTGGGGTAGTCACTTACGGTTCGAATCATCCGAGGGCATGGGCTTACCAGCGTATTCAATTCCCGGAAATCAATTGGAACAAGCGGGTTGCACCGCGGGTTACACCCTTCCTGTGCCTTCGGTACGGCTGTCACGTTATTTCTGGTTATAATTATCGGAAAAAAAGACGGCAGATGTTTATTTTGTCAATTTATTTCGCTTACTGCAATGTGACAGTTCCACACTCGAGCACTCGCTACTCCAGCTTTTCCACGCTGCTCTTCAGCTTCGTGTCCACCACCAACTTGAAGATTCCAGGCGCCAGATAGTGGCCCGACGGGTCCATGTCGTAACGTGCTTCGATGATGTCGTCCGTGTCGATCTCAGCCGTGATCAATCCCTCCTTACCACGAAGGGGACCCGCCAATACCTCGCCATACGGACTACAGATCACCGAGCCACCCCGGATCGTGGGCTGGCTCGCATCCCACCCGGGAGCCGGGTTCTTTGGGTCAGTTCCCGGCCGCTCAAAGTCAATCTCACCAAGAGGAGGCAAGTACTGGCACGCCAGCACACTGAACACCCGTCCCTCGTTGCCCACGGTTCTCATGAGGGCGGTCCACCCGTCACGGTCGTCCACGGTCGGCGCACAGTAGATAGCCGTGCCCTGGCTGTACATGTAGGCCCTCATCAACGGCATGTAGTTTTCCCAGCAGATGGCACCACCAATCACCCCCAATCGATCGTGTTTGTAGGTGAAAAGGGTCAGCCCGTCGCCAAATCCCCAGGTGAGCCGCTCGGCGCCCGTGGGCATCACCTTGCGGTGCTTACCCACCAAGCCCTGCTGGTGGTCAATGTAGACGGTGGTACAGTAGAGGGTCGAACCGCCACGCTCGATAACGCCAACGACGATCAGGGTGTCACTACGCCGGGCCAACTCGCAAAGCGTGTCCACCTCGGGCCCAGGCACCTCGACTGCCTGCTTGAAGTACTGGGCAAACTCCTTCCGTCCCTCGGGTAACCGGTAGCCTACGTAGGTACCAAACAGAGCCCCCTTCGGGTAGCCGCCTAAGGTCGCTTCGGGCAATACAACGAGGTCGACCCCCGCGAATTGCAGCTCATAGCCAGCGATTTTGGTGATGGTCTCGGCGGTGGTGGCACAACTGCCGATCTGGAGCGCAGCGACGGTTTGCTTCATGGGGTAAGTGTCGGTAAAGTTTGAGCCCCGCAATTAATAGCCGCTAACGGGCTGAGAGTGCGATTAGGTACGGTGGTTGTGGGATGGACACTTAAGGACGTTTTTTCGCTGAATGTGGACCGGGCATTGGTGAGAGGGTGGTGAGGGGTATGGCTCTACGGTTGGTCTAGTTCGCCACCAGATCATGTCTAACTTTAATGCACACAAAAGCATACGAGCGGCTGATCATCGCCCTAGGCCACGTTCGAGAGCCCACCATTCATCCAATTGGGTGCCCGTCCCCTCCTACATCTGCCCAACCACTCCTGCCTCTCGTCTCACCCGTGTTTACCTTTCGACCCCTCCCTGCAACGATGGGGCGATATCTACATGCGGCACATCCTGATGCTTCAGGAAGGGCTGCGAGCCACACGCTAGTCCCACAACTACATAAAAAACAACATAACTCCGTTCCCTTCGGTAGCACCACACGGCCCCTCTCTACCTCCTCCTTCCTCCTCTCTTACTCCTCACTCCTCGCATCCACCTGCCTCCCGCAAATGACTAAGCATTTTGTTCCCTAGCGCCCCCCACCAGACGCGACTCACCCGATTCTAACCGATGCGCGCTACCACACCCGATAAAGCCTCCCAACAAGATTGGCGTAATCAGCCCTAAGCCCCCGCGAAAACGCCAAACAAGCACGCCACTGCAATAACCACTCCATCCACAACCCCCACCAACTTCCCCCACCCGTTTCCACCGCTTCCCACCGCCCCCGACCCGCTAGCGCTTCGCGATTTTCCGTGAGTCAGGTCGTGTGTGCCCCACGTCTCGGAGTCATACCTCCAGGACTATGAGTCCTACCTGCACACAACCAGTCCATCCTATCCTATCTACTACCCACCCTCCAGGGCCCGCCATGGACAAGAAGCACGGGATCACCCACCAGATCCGGCACAAGCTCCGCGGCGGCGCGTTTGCCGACGACCGACTATGGAAACGGTTCCTGGCCCGCCGGCTCGAGCTCATAGACACCCTCGATTTGCTGCTGAAAAAGGCACTGGAACAGGAGGCGGACATCCGTCGTGTGTCCGACCTGCTCCGACGTGAGTTCGACTACGGGCCCGATTTCGCCGCTGACTTTGACAAGCTCGTGCGAGCCGCAGTCCAGCTGGTGAGACGCAACCGCAAGCGGCTGCTGAAGACCCGTCCAGGAGACAAGCGGTTCAAGAGCCTGTCGCCAGAGCTGTTTATCACCGAGATCGCGCGCCTCCGCGATGTCAATGACGAGATTGTAGATATGCTGTACCCGCGGCTGCGCCAATTGGAGGTGGTGGACCATGCCAGTGCCACCATCGAGCTGATGCTCCAGCCGCGACTACCGCCAGTGAAGAACCTTGAGATCAGCGAAAAAACCGACTGGGAGGCCGGCGCGCGGTCGGTCCAGCAGGTGCTCATCAACCAGATCGAGCGCCTGCGGCTGTGTGCAGAACTGGTGACCAAGAAGCTGGCCAACTTGCAGCGGCTTGGGAGCAGTGTGGTGTCTGCGTGTGTTGCCTACGTGTTTGAGAAGCTGTTTGAGAGCGTCAACCCGAGTCTGATCGAGTATCTCCGGGGAAAGTTCGAGAACCAGCAGTACTTGGCCGGGTTCTTCCGCCAGTTGGACGCCAACGCGCCCAAGGTGAGCGACGAGGTGGCGGTGACGCTGTTGTACACGTTGCTTGGCGGGTGTGTCAAGGACTTTGGCTTCACCCTGGTGATGATGCCGCTCGCCAAGATGTTCTACTTTGGGGTGATGAAGGACTACCCGTTCTTTGCCAAGGTGGCCAAGGACTTTGACTACTACGAGGGCCGCACCCCGGTGGAGCCCAAGAAAGAGGTGAAGAAAGAGCCCGTGTCCGCGGTGGTGTCGCGGCGGGGGAGCCAGGTGGGCCCGCTCCCAGGCGACCACCAGTTGCCCCACCCTCCGGGCTCGGGTGTGAGCTCAGGGGTCACCACCCCGTCCGGCATGACCACGCCCTCGGGCAGTGGCTTCTTCAACGGCCCCACCGCCCTGCATTCGAACCACCACCCCGAACCCCTCCCGCTACTTCCCCTGGCCATGGGCCCCCGCCCAGCCCCACTCTCCAAACCACCGCTCCTTCCACCGCTCCCACCGTCTCTCTCGTCTCTCGCCGAGGCCCTGGTGCGAGCCCGGCCCCTCGTTCCCGGCTCAGGCACCGCCAGTGTCACCAGCACCCCCCACTCGCTGTCGCCCGTGCTCAATCCCCAGCGGGCCCACCACAAACAGGTTTTGCTCCGGTTCTTGGACAAGGTGCTTGAGTTCTCCTACCCGACCCGCAACTCAGCTCCGCCTCGGTACTACGAGCTTGTGGAGAATGCCCGTAGTGCGTTCAATCTAGCATCTAAAACGATATTGGGTCTCCGAGACCTCCACACCCACCAGACGATACAGACCGACGGCGACTTGGAACGCATTTTCACCCGCCAGGACGCTATCGAGCTCGAGGTCTTCACCCAGGGGGCGAAAGCGATCCCGATATACGAGTTGACACTGACAGTGACGAGTAGAGGTGGCACCAATAGCCCCCGCTACCTTCTCCCACCAATAAAACCCCCCATAGACAGCTTCCAGCCATTGCTATAGGGATTAATAGTTAATAGAGTCATGAAAGCAGAACAAACGAAAGCAGAACGGCCGAAAGCAGAACCGAAAGCAGAACATCTGAAAGCAGAACAATCGAAAGCAGAACAACCGAAAGCAGAACAACCTTGGGTGTAACTAGATTGTTGCGACCGCGGTGAATGACGGCTTCCGAAGTAAGGATAGAGGTATCTCGAGCCGACTTGCTCGACATGGGGAGACATTCTGCAACCACTTCAGGACGCAGAGCAAGAACTCTTGGCCCCTAGAAGGCAGTGAAACGCGGATCTCCCAGGACTTACTTTGCAACCAGCCTGTAGTCACGCGGTCTGTGCCTGAACAGGGTAGTGGTACGAGGTATCGAAGTTCCGCCGTGTGGGCCAATAAGCAGCTCGACTTCGTCAATTAGATTCGATCGTACAGCAAGCGGAAGATCCCCTAAAGAAAAATCAGCAGAGATAGGGGAAATAATTTTGCCATGGTATAAAAAATACGGAGACCAGCTGGTATTGCCGAGCTCGTCTAATGTCTGGTGACTCCGGAGAAACGGCCATGGTGGCTCGTTCAGTGGCTAGTGGCAGAGGATGTCACTCGGTAGCAAGTCGTCATGGGCTCTCCTTCTGGCGGGTGGGACATTGAGGGGGTGTCCACGCATTGGTATGGTAAGGGACTCCGTGAAGGTGAATATTCAAGCAACTATCAGGTTGGCAGGCAACTTAGGTTAACACCCCATATTCTAGGAGCCGAGGACCTAGGAGCCGAGGACCGAGAAATGGCTATCAACATTTTTATAACCGACTCGGCTTTCTTTGCACAAAAATAATGGGAGTAGCGAAGAATCTTCCAGTAGAAATTTCAAAAGCCATTTTCACAAGGTTCCAGTGCTTTCGCTCCGCCTGGCCATTTTGCTTTTCCTCGATGACAACATTTCCACCAGCGTTTCCTATAGCAGAAATTTCACGTTTCCTTTCTCCCGCCTGTGGTCCACAAAGAAACCAAACAACTTCTTTTACGCAAAAGCAATGGGTTGAAAAGGGGATTTCCGTAAGGTTGGGCCCGTCTAAATGACACCCTTTGTCTTCGTCGTGTCGCCAGCTGCTGTCCCTCGACACGAGATCTCCTTCGTAAACGGTCTCCAGGGACCAACCTTAAAGCGTATTTTCAGGAACCCGCCCAAATCACGTACCATGATGTAACAAACCGTGAATGGTACTTGCATGGAACAAGCAAACATGTACGGTGGGTTCGCCGTCGCGTCGTCGTAGCCCTAACTACTCAAAGCCCCCCTCTTTGTTTCAGCTTGTTTTCTTTTTACGGTTGCTGACAGGGCCACGAGGGTCGAGGGATTTTAACCTTTTCCAGAGAATTCTACGGGGTAAGCTAAAAAAAAACTACACCCTCCCAAGCTGACCCGCGGGGGTGGTGTCTCGGTCACCCGCGCCACTTTCGGTCACTCGGCTTGGCTGCGTTTTGACAGTGGCGTAAGCCTCGCCACTGTTTCTATTTTGAAAACAAAGAAACTTCTTAACGGCGTATTCCACGTGAAGTAAACAAACCGGTTGTTGTGGGGACTACGGCTTGTGGACCCGACATTTTACCGCGTCGGTCCACTACCAGCCCACAGGTGTCACCGGTATTGTCTCTTTGTTTCGAAGTGATCGAACATTGCACTAGGCTACAGCTTATCCCCGAGGCACAGTGGAGCCACCCTCGCACCAGTTTGTCGTGGCAACGGGATGTTCCCATGACCAGTAACACCACCGGGTCTCGAGTCGACGTGGCTGTTTTGCCGTGTCCACCCGACATTAAGCGGGGTCAACCCCCCCTCAAGTCGCCAAACTGGGTGTTACCAGCCCCCTATCTCCCCTGGAACAACGCCTGAGGGCTTGAAACGAGCTAGTTCCAGCCGCAGAGGGCTCGAGAGGGCAATGCAACCACACTTGCCACAAACACGCTTTTCCGTTGACAAAATCGCGCTCCGCACCGTTAGCCGCCGTGCCAAGCGCCGTGCTCGTGGTCGCGGTCACCTCGAGCTACGCCTTGTTGGTTTAAATTTAGGTCACATAATATTTGTGCCGTGCATAAAAAATATGTAGATAACCTAATCCTTTGTTAGGCCATAGAGAGGGATTTCGATAATGTCGGGGGTTTCTGTGCGTCATTGACATTTGGAAGCAGCGGTGGTGGCCGGTGGCCGCCCCGGAGGCCGCGCCCACCCCGGTGGTAGGTCCCACCACCCCACAGGTCACCCACAGAAAAAGGGTCCCTGTCAAACCACTCGCAACCATTCCCGGTTGCGTCCAACAATAACCGTGTTTGTTTATGTCTCCTCGATGTCACAAGACTAACGTGGATTCTGCACGATTACGTACATTATTATTAGCCCACATGTACCGTCTGAACGGCTCCAGGCCGCCGAGGCTATAAAACGAGAGGGTTTTCCCGGTGTTTCTCTCCACCAGTTTATTCAATGAAGTCCTTCGCTATCGCCGCTTACATCGCCGCTGCCCTCGCTGGCCAGTCTTTCTACGTGATCACCTCGCACTCTGGTTCCGTCAACGTCCACCTCCAGGGGTTCAAGGTTGACTCCCAGGGTGTGCTCAACCTCCGTGACGGCCAGGAGGTCGCCCTTGTGTTGAACTCCGACGGCCAGTTGGTCGACACCAAGTCCGACGCCTACTTGGTCGCTGGTGAGGCCGGCAAGATCGTCACCTCCCAGCAGCCCGGCTCTGGCAAGTGGACCATCAAGGACGAGCACTACTTGTACTACAACGACGCCTCGTTGTTCGGTTGCCCCGTCGGCCCCACCTTCGCTGTGTTCACCACCAACGGTGCTGAGCAGTGCGAGGCTTTCTCTGCCACCGTCAGAGACCTCAAGGAGGTTCCCGACGCCAAGGTTGGCGGCGGTAACGGTACCACCCCCGAGGTGCCCGGTCCTGGCCACAACCAGACCACCGTCACCATCATCGACTGCCACGTCTGTGAGGGCGGTAAGACCACCGTCACCATCCCCAAGCCTACTGACGGCAAGCCCGGTCCCGAGCCCACCAAGGCCCCCGAGACCAAGCCTCCTACCCCCACCATCACCGCCATTGAGACCAACGCCGGTATGAAGGCTGGCTTCGCTGCCGGTGCCGCTGCCTTGGCCGGTGCTGCTTTGCTCATGTAAAAAAACTAGATAGATGAGCCTAATATGATGTTTTAATTTGTACGTGAATTTAAGATATGGATACGAAGAAGAATACACAAGTTATTACGCGAACCTCTAGGCGCGAATAAGCTTTAGCCACCCGGAACATAACCTTACCGCATTGAGTTCGCCACGGGCTCGCTCGTTTAACGCCGTTGGCGATGGTTTCCAGGGGGTCTGGGTGCCAGTGGACAACGATCTCATCGGGCACCCTGGGGGTTAGTGTTGCTGCGGGCGGTAGGGACAAATTAGGGTTACGGTGTCGAGACAATACACTGCGTCCTTCATACTGGCACGGCACAAAGACGGTGTCGGCGGCAATCCCCCAGCGTCCTACGTTATTTTTTGTCTATTCATCCTGGTCAATAGGGGCTCGAAAGGGCTAGTAACCAAACAATACCCCCGTAGTGGGCATAGTAAATTTTGCTGCCACATATACGACCTCGGGGCCACCTCCCTGGTTCAGAGCCACACCTGCGTGACCTAGTGCCACAAAACGAGGCTACTATTTATAGGTTCTGCGGGGGGAGTGTCAACCCTGCATGGACACCATTATTTTTGAAGGCTAGGTTTCACGGCATAAGCAGCCAGGGACGATTGTTTCAGCCGGTCTTGGCCAAACTCTAAACACGGGGGCAGTCCACAGTTTCGCGACGACGCGGACGACGCGGTGGGTGTATTTTAGTGTCAAAAGCTGCGACGAAAGGTAAACAATACCCGACAATTGTCACCCCGACAGTCATTAAAAGTGAGCTAATGGGGACGAGCCAGCATCACGGGGGTCACGATCTTCGCTAACGGGGCTGAGTCGGTGTTTTGTGGAGCAACGAGCCTCGAGAAAATACGGCCAAGACTGTTGTGGAAATAGGGGTTACAAACACATGGGTTCCTGCTTTAAGTCATATCTGCCTATTGTAGTGCGGTTAACGGTCTGCTCTGTCAACGCCTGCCTAGCATTAGCTCGAGCAGTGCGCTTGACACATACTGTCAGGGGTGTTGGGCGACTTAAGCCCCCATGAACCAAACACAATCTGGTCGATGGCCCCTACGCGATCTCGTAGATGCTCGGGCTGAGATAACGACCTGAAATTCGCCCGGAATGAACGACACGGAGAAGTCAAAATGTCGTTTTCCAAGTCGGGGAAACCTGTGGGTCCTACACGCCCTCATGCAAGGGTGGCTGGTGAAGGGGTGGAAAGACAGCCGTGGATGAGACCTGAAATGAATTTCAGTGCCTGAACCGTAGCGAGTTTTCAATACAAGCCGGCAGATAGAGCGGCTTAGTCACGGGTTTGTAGCAAAGAAGACTGTGTAATTTCACCGTGGGTTGTGGCTGGCCAGCCATTCTGGTGGAGCCTTGCGTTCTTTTCTGGACCTATCTCAAGGTTCATACGGAGACAAGCCCCATCATTCGTGGGTCCCTCTCGCGGTAGCCCATGTCCGTGCCGTATCTACATAATGACGACAACTGCTCTACCCCACAGACGGTGTTTTTATATTTCTACTTTCCACAATGGAACCTAGCGTCCCATCATGAACCATTCCATCTAACCCCCTACTCGTTGTCGCACTCCCTTCTGCAATTGCACCTCAGTCCTTCCTCCTCGGTCCACCCTCCAACCTCCTCCACCCCCCACCACCGTCGCAGACCTCACACCCGCCACCCACCACCAACAATCCCCTCTACTCGCCTCTCCTCCCCTCGCCTCCACCTCCCTCCCTCCTCCTCATACCCCGTCTCACGTGACTTCAAATCCCATCGTATACTGGCTCCATACAGTACTCCGAGTCACCTCCCGATCCACAATGCTTTTGGGTCCCAGCCAACGATTCCTCGGACTGCGAGGGTGGAGCCGGTTGCGGGGCTCCCCCCGAACCGTAAGAACCCCCGTCCGCAGCGTCAAAACCTCCACGGTCGACTGGAAGCCGGTGAGGGCGGTCGAAGGTAATTTGACCACCCTCGAGCACCAGGCGAAAACCCCGTGGTTGCGGCGGTTCTTCCTCGGGCTTATGATCGCCATGCCCGTGATCTCATTTACTTTGGGCTGCTGGCAGGTGCGGCGGCTCCGGTGGAAGGCTGACCTTATTGCCAAGTGTGAAAACAACCTTGCAGCAGAGACCATCCCCGAGTTGCCGGCCCAGTTGGACCCTGACGCGATTGCTGAGTTTGAATACCGCCGGTTCCGGTGCAAGGGCCACTTTGACTACTCCCAGGAGATGTTTTTGGGGCCTCGGATGCGCGACGGCCACTTGGGGTACCTCGTGGTGACCCCGTTTGTCCGCGAAGCCGGTGGAAAGCCGATCCTCGTGGAACGAGGGTGGATTTCGAAGGAGAAGGTGGTGCCGCTGACCCGGGACCACGGCTACTTGTCGCATTTGGCGCTTCCTCAGGGCGAGATCGAGATCGAAGCGCTTTTCCGGGTGATGCCGGAACGGTCGAACCTCCAATTCGAGCACGAGCCTGGCTCACGGTTGTTCAACGTGCACGACGTGCCCGCGATGTCCGAGCAGGCAGGCACCCTCCCCATCTACGCACAGATGATCTACGACATGCACGACCACCCCGAGTACCAGGGGCCCGATGCCACCAAAGAAAAGCCGTCGCTTCTTAACAAGCTCCTCTTCAAGTCGCTGAGCGACAGCGAGTTCATGAAGAACCACGATGACGACGAAACCATGGTATACCAGCCGTTTGAGTTTGTCCAGCAGGGGGTGCCCATTGCTGCGATGCCCAAGCTCAAGTTCTCCAACAACCACTTGCAGTACTTGATCACCTGGTTCGGGTTGCTGATCGGTCTGGCAGGTCTCTTGTTGTGGTCGTTCATGAAGAAGGGCAAGTACTCGCTGGCCGACAAGGTGATCGAGGCCAAGCGTCGCGACATGAGACAGAACTTCTAATGTATATAGTAAGAAATGATATGAATGGTTTTGGTTGTTAAATTAGGAGTGGATTGGGGTGAACAGATGGTATTTGGGGTGGCTGGTGGTTGATTCGTGTACCAAAGTAGTTTTTGACATTTTGGTCCCACACTGGCCTGAGATAATAGCCAGTGGTCAATTGAGTTTCTATCTCTGATGGAAGATGTTTTCACTCGATATGAAATTAGCGTTTCTTCGAAATCGACGATAAACTCGCTTTTAAACTCATACATGTAATACAATCTTAAAATTGAGTAAGGTCCCATTCACCCAGTGCATTGCATAAAGCCTGCCTACGTCAACCCCTACCTCAATGGATCTATATTACATCATTCAACAATCCAACAATCACCATTGACAGCCGGTGCCTATAATTAGAAAACACCCCTTCAGCGATCGGCAACGTACCCAGCCCGCCCGATCGGCAGCTCGGCCATGCAAACATGAATTGCGGCGGATCCGCACTTTGAAGGATCGGCTGCTTAAAGATCAACCTGCATTGCCTGATCTGGCAGTGCTGACCATGCCGTCAGGTCTTTAGAGATGTCACATATTGCCTGATTCGCTGCAGTCCAAGCACGTTCTTTCGGTGGCCAGAAAATGTTCTCGAAGGCAGACATCTCCAGACAATCACGGTGGGCCTCTTCGGACACTTTTATGACACGCCTATTTCCGCTTATTTCCAGTGTCGGAACTAATGGGGCTATCTAGTGGTTAGGCGGACTAATGCGGAGGGCCACCTGAGTTAGTCAGGCGAAAATTAGCTGTTTTGAACTGTCACGTTAGACACCAATCTGTTACCTTTGAAAGGCGGGCCTTCGCTCTCAATGCGGTTGCAAAAATTTCCGCATTAGGATTTGCAGCCACAAGGTTGGAGTCACTCAGGCGGAACTGACGCTTCAATCGAACCAGTTTCCCAAAAAATACTTACCCACGAGTATGATTCCTTTATTACTATTCACTCAAAGTAGACCCGTTGCTCTGGGTGCAAGTTGTGGAAGAACGTGGGGGGCGGGGTTAATGTACCAAGGGCCCGCTTTGCGTGCAAATTGAGCAACGTGAGCCCAAAAACGTAACTAGCATTGACCCAACCGAACCCCTCGGTAGCGACGCCCTTGAAGTCAAGCCCCTGGTTGCCGTACTCGGCGTCAACCTTGTGGGGGGCCAGAGCACCAATGACGTTGTATTTCTCAACAACAACCCCATTGTAGTCTACGAACGCCTTGGTCATCATGAACAACCACCGATACGCCAAACGACGGGCCACCCCATCGTATCCGTAGTTGATGAGGCCAATCCATGCCAACATTTGTTGAGGAGCCCACCCGTAGGGGTAGTCCCACTGGCGTGACGGCCGGTCAAGGGTGATCTGACCACGGCTTCGCAACGTTCCCGCAGCCAAGCCACCAAATTCTTCAAACTTCTTGAGCGACTTGCCCACGAGGGCCTCCGCCTGTTCGTCAGTGGCCAACAGCGCGTACATGGGCCAGAAGGTCGTGGCCAGCTCGTAGCCCGTCTGGTGCTTCTCTTTGATGTGGTAGTCGTAGAAAATGCCGTCTTCCTCGTTCCACATGAACTCGGTCATCCGCTGGCGCCGAGCCGCGGCCCGAGCCAACCACGGGGCCTGGCTCTGGGTTTCTCCCTCGTAGTCGAGCGCGTCGTCAAAGAAGTGCGACACAATGAAGGCAATATCGGTCTCGTATTTGTAGAGCAACGAGTTCAAGTCCACGGTGGCCAACCACGCACACTTGCCCTCGAGGCGGTACAGCGTGTCGTGGCCCAGCTCTCTAACTGCGCGGTCGTGGAGGAAGTACACGTCCAAGTCGGGCTCCTGGATCTCGCCGTCGTTGTACTTTTGGATGAAGTCTGGCTGGCTGAGCCCGTACTTTTTGACGTAGGGCGAGAGCACCAGGTCAAAGTGGGTCGCCTCAGTCTCGGGAGGCACCCCAAGACCCGTGGGGTGGTAGCACGAAAGCCCCAGCTCCTCGTCGAGTCTGGGAGCACACACCCACACCGTGTGGTATTCGCGGATCGCCGCCAACGTCGCCCGTTTCAAGAAGTCCATGGTGTCTTCAAGCCGCTCGGGAGCCACCTCCACGGTCTTATTGAAGATTCTAAGCGCCATGTCTGTCAAGAACGGCGGCTGGGACCGGCCCAAGTAGTACAGCCGGTTGGCGTTGAGGATCTTGCCGTAGTGGTAGATCTCGTAAATGAAGTTTTCAGCCATGCCTCGTGCCAACCGCAAGTGGTTCTGGCGCTCGGGAGTGACGTCGGTGAGCAACCCAAGCGTCTCCATGTACGAGTCCCACCCGTACAACTCGTTGAACCTGCCACCGGGCACCACGTACGGCTGCGAAACCAAGTTCTGGGGGTCCTCCGGGTCGGGATACATCAGGAGCGCCAACAACCCGGGCCGGTGGTTGATAGACTTGATAAACTCAGCATCTATGTTCTGCGGCAAGTACTCCACCGCCAACGGCCACTCCGGGTGGGCGTGCTTGATGGCCATGAAGTAGTTGTACTGGTCCTCGCGGTTGTAAGGTACGTACACCCGGTGGCTGGCTTCGTCCTTGTGCTCGACCCCGTTGTCGTCCACAAACGTCTCCTTGAACTTTGTGTCCGCCAGCATCTCCAACAAGTTGTCCTTGTTGATCTGGCGGGTCAACGACTTCCAGAACTGGGTCTGGATGAGTCGCTGGAGCCGCTTAACGGGGTTCTCGTTGAGCCGTTCCTCGTCCAAAATCATCTCCTTGCGGCCAAACCGCTTGGCAATCGTGAGCTCCTGGAGGAGGTTCAGCAACATGTATGTGCCATAGATGGTGGCCTTTTGGTACCCCTGCGAGTTGAGCGTGCCCAACTGGAGCACCTTGGGCCCGGAGTCCTCGATGGTGATCTGGTAGTTGTGGTCGGTGTCCTCGTTCTCCAAGAGCTCCTTCAACGTGGCATCGATGTTGGGGATGTAGAACTTGCGTGGTTTGTTACGAGTCTGGTCGATCGAGCCCCGTCGGAACCGGAACTGGTGCTCGTTGCCGTATGCCAGCATGAGCAACGGTTCATCCTCGTCGGATGACTTGCCCGGGCTTCCAGGACCACCAGGGGCACCGGGACTACCGATGGCCGTGGTGGGGGCCTCGCCCCCCATAGGAATGATCGATGGTCTTCGTCCCGCCAACTTGGTCTTGGCCAACCGCTGGCGCACCGCAGTCAACTCATCGTCGTCCAGGAGATCATCCTCAGCAATTGTGTCGTTGTGCTTGAGCGGTTTCGGGCTCTTTTTGAACGGGTTCATCTCGTGCTTGTTCGTCAGCGACATGTCTGCCATCAGGTACAGGCGGTACTTTGTCAGGTTCGTTTTCGGGTTGTCCGGGTGGTAATAGTGGTCCGGAGGTGCCAAGGCCGACAGGTTCAGGGCGTTGGACAGCCCGCGGCGGTGTTTACTAAACATGGGGGACGGAATTGGGTTGGAAACGACCACCTGGTTACGTGAAATGGAAGGGTTTCAGGTGGAGAGGAGGCTCGCGAATGCGAAACACTAAGTGAAACTGGTTCAACAGGTGGTGGTACAGCAATCACTGGACCTCTATGGGAGTTGAGCTAGTGGAGCTAGGTGTCGGGTTCGGCTCGATTAGGACAGGCGATGAACTGAACGCAAGGGCTGGTAGGGATTTTTCGTACCAGGCGCGGTCGTCTAAAGCTTTTTCGTCGGGTTCCAGACAACAACTGGCGAGACGATCTAACAAAACTCAAAAACAGGCTTAACCACTAAACGACACGGGTCAAACGGGGTGCAGACGGGTCGCAGGGTTGGGAAGGGGTTTATACGGCGCTGTAGAGCTCGGCAGGGGTCTGGTCACTCAATTGACTGTACAGGCCTCGGTTACACTGGTATTAGTCAGGTTATTAATTCGTTCCCGTGGTTGCTCGCCGTGGGTCGTGCTGACCTCATCATGCGCAAACAGGGCGTTGCGGCAGTGACGGCTGCCACCGCCACAAGCGGGCCGGCAGGCGGAAACGGGAGTTAAGGGCACCCCCAGACATGGCCTTGTGCCCCAATGCACGCTGCACCGGACTACTGCCAGCCATATCAGGCTGGTTGGTCAATGTTAGAGTTGTACATTATGCAGGAGCCGGAAATAGAAACCAAAATTGGACAAGACCGTGGTTGACGTGATGCCCAGGAAAGAAACGGTGGGCTGTCGGAGGCGAATGAGGTGGTGGGGTTTGTGGGGAAGTGGCGTGAGGTTGACGGTTTTAGGGTTTAGTGTGACTATACGAGACGGTTGGGTAAGTATCGTCTGCCACTAGCAATTTTGTGCCATCGTAGACATCTCGGTAAATGACGAGACATGAAACGGAGAGGCTGGTGGAATGTAGGAGAGTACTAAAAAGCGATTTAGGCGTGGTTTGAACGCGCTCGGACCCTAGCGTGATCTTCGTGTAGCTGCTGCATTCCCCACACCGTGACAATGACACAAATCTGTCGAGACGAACGGAGGTGAGACACCCGGCTGAGAGAATTGGGCCGTTTGGTGTGCTCCAAGTTTGGGGAAGGCCGACACGAGAGGGACCCTGGTCATTGGTAGTGTCTATGTCTACTTTCCACCACCGTGCCAAGACTCCACAAATGGACGGGTCCGGTCCACTCAGCGAAGTCAAGACTCCATTCTCGGGAAGACATTCCGCTGTGTGGCAAAAACTCCGTCTAATGACGGTTACCACCTACGGTTCCCCCACGAGCTCCCCCACGTAACAACAATAAGAATCCTTCGTACCCGCAACTTACGCCACGTTGGAGCGGCTGGAGCGACTTCCAGAACGTCAAGACGGGTGACAGAGCCTAGTAGATCGCAGTAGCACGGCCGGTTCGTCTACGTGCCAACTGCCGCTACTTATTACCCAACGTGGAACCACTTTGTGCTTGGACCTTTCCAACCTACATTTCTCAGTAACTTCCACCTCTATTTGACTCTTCCCCCTTGCCTCCTATACTCTTCACATCTTCTACCTGCTTCCACCTTTGATCCGGGCCAACACGTTCCTCGGGTACCCGGAGAACGCAGGAAACCTGCAAAACGAGCCAAGACACAGAAAATGCCACCTAACTACCACACCTCGCCTTCGTAAACGCGCCAACCAACCCATTGCCGCCCAGCTCGCCTCAATTGGGCCCCCCGGCGTCGCCCACTCCCATTGGCCCGGTTAACCCCACAATTTTTCACTTGATCAGATATATGCAGGTGCCAACGCCACATGGAAGGGGTAACCACGGACGCGTAGCCACCATGAAACCACGGTGAGGACGACGCTGTCGACCGTCCGAAAACCTTCTTGGGGTCCCTTTTCTTCTCCCATCTCCCCCTGCCGATTGTCCACCCCTTACCCCTTCTCACCCCACTGGCGTCTCACCCAATTTCTTCCGACCTGTTCCGAAAAGCACCGGGGCGCCTCGGCACATGCACTATAAGTACCCGGCCACCCCCACAAAATCACCATTAATTTTCATATACATCTAAAATGGTTAAAGTTGCTGTCTGTGGTGCCGCCGGTGGGATTGGCCAGCCCCTCTCCCTCTTGTTGAAGATCAACAAGAACGTCTCTGAGTTGTCGCTCTTTGACGTTGTCAACGCCCCTGGTGTTGGCGCCGACTTGTCGCACATCAACACCGACTCGAACACCAAGGCGTTCGTCCCCTCTTCCAAGGAGGACAAGACCGCTCTCGGTGACGCCTTGAAGGGCACTGACTTGGTTGTCATCCCCGCTGGTGTCCCCAGAAAGCCCGGTATGACCCGTGACGACTTGTTCAACATCAACGCCGGCATTGTCCAGCTGTTGGCCGAGGGTATTGCTGAGCACGCTCCCAAGGCGTTCGTGTTGATCATTTCCAACCCCGTCAACTCCACCGTCCCCATCGTTGCCGAGACTTTGAAGGCCAAGGGTGTCTACGACCCCCGCCGTCTCTTTGGTGTCACCACCCTCGACATTGTCCGTGCCAACACCTTCATTGCCCAGGCCACTGGCAAGCTGCCCTCTGAGTTCAACGTGAACGTCATTGGTGGCCACTCTGGTGAGACCATTGTCCCCTTGTACTCTGAGGGCTCCTCCAAGGCTGCTTTCGACTCTCTCTCCGAGGAGAAGCAGAAGGAGTTGATCCACCGTGTCCAGTTCGGTGGTGACGAGGTTGTCCAGGCCAAGGCCGGTACCGGTTCCGCCACCTTGTCGATGGCCTACGCTGGTTACCGTCTCGCTGAGTCTATCTTGAAGGCTTTGACCGGTGAGTCCGTCACTGAGTGCACCTACTTGGACTTGTCTTCGGACATCAAGGGTGCCGCTGAGGCTAAGAAGATTGTCAACGACCTTGACTTCTTCTCCTTGCCCGTTAAGTTGGGCAAGAACGGTATCGAGGAGGTTCAGTACGACGTGTTGAACAAGACCACCGACGCCGAGAAGAAGTTGATCGAGGTTGCCGTTGGCCAGTTGAAGGGTAACATCGAGAAGGGTGTTGCTTTTGTTAAGAAGTAAGTTACGAAATAAACGACATAGATGAACGGCTGTAGAGCGTTGAAGATTCAGCGTCAACGTCGCAATTTTGATCCGAAATTCCAGCGTCATAGTACATTACCGAGCGTCCGAGCACGAAGCATGTGACTATAGGTAGCAAGTCTGGAGCCGAAGAGAATTCGAAGATGGGACACTTCAGGCGTTACAAAACCGAACGGGCATTTTGTAAGTGTTAGGTGGAAGGCGATTTTGAACTGAGGATTTCTGTTGAAATTTTCTGTTGAAATTTTTCATATTGTTGCAAACTTCCCAAAAAGTACAATTCACCCAAAACACCCTAGTTCGAATCTCCTTAACTCCAGGCTTTATTCATTCATTCACTCTACTACCATATTTCTAACTATTCTCTGGATCTACTCCCCTCGAAACGCTCAACCGTTCTCTCGAACTGGTCCCCCATCAATGCATCCATAGCTGCCACCCCAGCTGACGCCGTCACAGGCAGATTCAACACCAACAACACTAACCACTGGCACAACCGGTGGAGCTCCTGGGGCTCCTTGGCCACCACACCCAACCAGTTCACGGGACACTGTAGGTGGGGGCGAGCGGTCGCAAGCGCTAACAGCAGTTGGTGGATCGCTTGGATACAACGGACGTGGGCCCACGGAACGACGAGGGCAACCCCAGAGGTTTCAACAGGCAGTGCCCCACGGGACTGCACCTCTGGGGTGAATTGCTGCAAATAAGGCTCAGGGACAATTGTAGCAATGGCCTGATAGAGCGTGTAGGGGTTGATGAGGTCGTCGATGGAGGAGATTGGGATCACAGGGATCTCCGCAAGCCAGCGAAGTGTTTGGGGAACAAGCATGGTGAATTGTTACAAGGCCAGGACTTTATATGGCTGGGACAGTTAGTGGTTAACCACAGAAACGATGTCCGAAGTTTTTAGGGAATATAGACATTGGTGACCCAGAAATGGGGTGGCAGGAACCTTTCAGGCCTAGACACAGGCTCGGTATGACCCGCAATCCCAAATAGAGACCCAACTTCATTAGCCTCATTTCTTAGAGTACATACTGATAAACTCTAAACATCACGATCCATCCACTCTAAGACTGATACCCAAAGTTTGTACTTTACGAAATAATCGGGGCCGCGCCCCGTCATTGCCTTGACCGTAGCTGCTGATTTAGCCACCCCCAAGTCGGGGTACTTAGTAGCCATTTCGCCAAAAAAATCAGACAACTCGGCTAATTTGACCGCAATCTGGGGATCCACTTCTTGCGGTCTCTCCACTTCGTTCTCACTCAGCAGCAGTGGGGGCGAGAGCTCAACCTTTTTGCGATTGGCAAACTTCACTCTCTTTGCCTTTGCCTGGACAAGAATTTCGTGAGCTCGGGCTGCTTCTTGTCGGGCATCGTCAACCAAAGGTCCTGGGATATTGATCGGCGCCAAAGGCTTGCGACCACTACGTGTTGAACGTGCCATGAGTTACAACAAGAACAGAGAGGGATTAGCACCTTTATACCCTGAGCCATGCACCAAGGGAACAGGAATGTGACCCGTTTGGGTGGTGCTGGCTTGGTGGCGAATAAAATACGGGGATCGAGGGACCGCTGTGGAGAAAACACAACAGGAATTGAGTCTAGACAAGACTCTGGAATCAAGAAGCTACCCGCAGGGTCGACTCCAAAATGTCATAAACCAGCGATCACCAATCTGCAACCACACTCATCACATTCTCCAGTGTCGAAACTACCTACCGCCATCTCAGACGCTTTCGCTTCGGTCGTCCACACACCCAGATGAAACGAACCCGTCGGACCCTTCCCGATTAGTGGTGTCTCAGGTGACGCGTGCGTCAACCTACAGCGCTAGCGTATACTACGCCGTAAGCACCACGCTGCACAGCACAACGTAAACAAGCGGCAGATAAACCACAACACTCACGGTACCGTCCTAAGTGGCTGTTCGCCAGCGATCCAACCCGTTCCGATGCATCCGCTTTTGTACTACCAACACCCCGACGATGGCCATGTTCCATATAGTCCCATTTATTCCTAATTAACCCTAAACCAACCCCTCGAACGCCCGCTTCACCCAGCCACAGTCACGTACTTTGTTGTCGCCAGCATCAACCTTCCACCCGTCGTCCCCATCGTAGATTCCATGCACGGGGGGCTTCAGAATGCACACGAATTGACGGTTAGGCAACTCACACCTAAGCTGGGAGCCAGGGTAGGGACACGGGCAGTGCTGTGGCAGCTCGGCACAGATACCGGTGTCGGGACAAAGGTATTTGGGGCACCGGAAGTTGAGCATACCGTTCTCGTGCTCCGCAGGATCCAGCACCGCACCCATCGGTCTCTGCTGTTGCTGCTGCTGCTGCTGGTGGCCGCCAAAGAAGTCAAAAAAATTGGCGGAAGCCAAGCCAGCAAGGAGTAAACTTCCTAACGCTCTCATCGGTGGTATGATGGTGGGGTGACGATGGTTGTGGAAAATTACGTGTCGCGTGAAAAATCCAGGGCTCCTGGCATGCGGGGAGGTGCGGCGCATGTGAGGTGAAGACGGCAATCAAGGGGTACAAGTGATGGTATTAGGACGAAAAAACGCGGAAAATCGGGAGCGGGGGTGTAATGGGAGAGATTGAATGGTGAAGGAGGGTTGTTTCGTTTTACGGAGGTGAATGTGTAGCTCACGCGAGCCTGATATCGATCAGATCGTTTTGTGTCACCTGTAAATGTGTGACTTTAAAGTTCGAACGAGGAAATTGCGAGGCGAATGTGGGGTAATAGGGAGCTCTGATTATTGTTGCTGGGGTAAGATCGAGGATCACGATTCGAAACAGAGTCCTAAGTGTATTGCGGGTGACCATCAGGTGTAAATATTTTGCTCGCGGGATAGTATTAGCGGTCAAACATCTCGCTTAGGTTTCCTACGAGCCATTGTCGTTAAAATATGCTCACTTTTCTGGGGGTTCCATTTCCAACTTTGGCAATCTTTTGTCATCGGCTTTAGATGTGAAAATCTAGACGAGGGCTTCGTAAAGGTCAAGTTGGTACTATGGATCGATACCATCCTTGAGTTTAATAAACTCGGACTCTCACTGTAATGTCCTTCAATTGGGTAAGGGACTCATCATTATTCAAACTGTTCTCCGCTGAAAGTTTATCTGGAACAGTCAGCGTATACTCGAAGTACCAAATTAGGCAGAGCGGGAATCATCCCAATTGCTATCGCTGCAAATCGACGCAACTAAGCCTCTTAAAGTTCACCAATTGCAAAGTTTCATGACAATACGCTGATTCTATCTGCTCTTGGAGCGAAAGCGTTTATACTTAGAGAATAAAGCAACATCGCCAACAGACAAACCTTCGCCACAAAGAATAGCACGTACGCGTCAAGTAGTTAAAAATTAATGCATATGCTCGGTTGGAGAAACAATAGAATATTTGTTGAGAAGGGTTGATGCCTTCCGCGACTTACTTCCACAAATGGCAATGCCTCGGGAGTCAACTCGGGAATTTCAACGCAAATTAGTTTGATGAATGTTAATCGCAAAAAAAAGCTAACAAACTAAGTTGGGTCTACACGAGTACATCTCGCTACACGCTCCCCAGTCGGCTAATCCTTCCACTGCCGTCTTTGCATGTATTGTCGGAGCTATACACCCTTGCTCATAACTCCGGACAACAGCTGCAGCCTGTTTCACCCGCGCGTCGTGCTTGACGTCAACCGTGTTTTGAATTATAACGAAACCAAGAAATGCAGACTTTGCTTTTTGGCTGCCGCGTTTCCGGGCGTATATCCGTCGTAAAACCGATCCTGTCATCGATCGTGCATGGAGATCAAACCCCGTATGTAGCCCTAACACGAAGTGTAGCGTGTTGTGGCAAGGGCCAACCCATGTAAAAAGGTTTGCTTTTGCAATTCGGAGTTTGCTTAGTTAATTTGCATCCGTTTGTTGGGTATCTCGCGGAGTCGAGTAATACATCAACAATAGATGCCCCATAGGCCAAGAAACAACGCCAAGTGTGCATGAGTTAATAAAGCATGGGGTTAGTCAGCGGGTTTATGAGAATCTGCGTTAGTTTTATAGCATTACTTACGATTTCACATTGCAAGGGGACCGTTGTTAGTTCAAATTTTTGAAAAGTATCAAGGGGACAACCGAAGTGTTGTCTTGTCGACGACGAAACATCCAACGGAATTGGGACGGCAACCACCGCTTTCTGCGGGCCGTGATGATGTAGCACGTATTTTTTGCTTGAGCATATGCGTACTTATATCCGCCTGAGCATCGAGTAACTCCGGCGTAAAACAGGCAAGGGTGGCGCCACACTGGCTTTAGCGAAGCGCGGCAAAAGCGTAGAACATCGTATGTTTCTCACGAAACACTTTTAAGCCTCAATCCACTGAGGTATAACAGCCCACCATTAGTCTTCTTCTCCACCACTAATGGCTTCGATTGTTTTCGTCGTATTTCATGCATGCACCATCAATGACATGTAATTAGTGCCGTGTAGCCCCGGAAATCCCCAACACCTCAAAAAATGGAGCTACAACTCTGATTTAATCACCATCACGGTATGGTACACTCTGTCTCTAGTCAGCTTGTTGTCACCTCAAAAGACGCGTATTTTTGTCCCCTCTCTAAAGTTAATCTGAGATCGATCCCATGCACGTTCATGCAGACATTGTAAGGTTTGCAGCCGGCCCAGACTCGGGCCTGCCGCCGTAGAATAGTAGTATAAAGCTCCCTTCTTTTTCTCTTTACCTCAGCAAACCACTATGAACAAACTCTGGTTGTTGACACTCTTGCCCAGCGTGCTCGCTGCCCTGAAGGTCATTGACCAAAACACCGTCACCGACGACGGGCTGATTGTGACCCAGTCTGGTACGGTTACCATCTACCCCGATGTGTACTGGTCTCTCATCAACGCCAACGGCGTCACCTTTACTGGTGACGTGACTGTCGGCGGCAACGGTGGCTTGTACGTCTCTCTGGACAGCAACTCCATTGGGCTCAAGTTCTCCGCCACCACCGTTAACTTCATCAACGACGGTATTGTCGCCCTTAACTCGGTTCAGCTGAACCTTTCCCCTACCATTAACATTGTTGCTCTGAACTTCGTTAACAACGGTAAGCTCTTCATTGCTGGTGAGGGTTCCAACGGTAAGCCCCACTACTACTTGACCTCGTCGGGCTTTGACAACCAGGGTCTCATTTCCATTTCGAACGAGATGAAGGCTCTGGGCTACGCCTACTTGGGCGCTGCCGGCGGTACCATTAACAACGACGGTCTGGTGTGCCTTGCTAACCAGGAGTACTCGCAGCAGACCAAGATCACCGGTTCTGGTTGCGTGATCATCCGCAAGGACGCTTTTGTCCACTTGGCCAACCCCCTCTACGCCATTGAGGAGTCCCAGACCTTTGTGCTTGAGGACGAGTCGTCGCAGATCTCGGTTGCCGCTGCCCACGGTGACCAGGCTTTCACCGTGGCTGGCTACGGTGGTGGCAACGTCATTGGTACTGACTTGACCATCACCAACTTTGAGTACAACGACGTCACCGGTGTGCTCAAGGTGTGGAACGGTGCTGTCACCAACGAGTTCAACATCGGTACTGGCTACGTCTACGAGGACTTCTGGCTTGACACCACCAACCAACCCCTGAAGATCACTAACAACGGTTTGAGATACGTTGGCCCTGTGCCCGATGGTGCTAACAAGAGCGATGGTTGCATGCCTTGTGAGCCCATCCCCGACTTCCCTACTCCTCTGGAGCTGCTGCTGGCTGTGTCGTCGCTGACCATGGCTCTGTCCCTGGCTGCTTCTTCTCTGGCTGCCACCTCGCTGGCTGCGTCTTCTCTGGAGCCCGCCAGCTCTTCGGAGGCCGCCTCTCTGGCCACCTCTGAGGCTGCTTCCTCTTCTGAGGCTGCTTCGTCGTCGCAGGCTGCTTCTTCTTCCGAGGCTGCTTCCTCCGAGGCTGCCTCTACCTCGACTGTGCCTCCCGCTGCCTCGGTTCCCGCTTCGTCGGCTGCTGCGTCTTCTGCTGCTGAGTCGTCTGCTGCTGAGTCTTCCGCTGCTGAGTCGTCTGCCGCTGAGTCTTCCGCTGCTGCTTCTTCCGCCGCCGAGTCGTCTGCTGCTGCTTCTTCTGCCGCCGAGTCGTCTGCTGCCGAATCTTCTGCCGTTGCTTCTTCCGGTGCTGAGTCTTCTGCTGCTGAGTCGTCGGCTCCTGGTGCTACTGACTCTTCTGAGGTGCCCACTGTGACTGCTACTGAGTGCCCTGACTGCACTGAGTACACCACTACTTGGACCACCACTGGCACTGACGACAAGCCCTCGACCGACTCTGGTGTTGTCATCATCACCACCACTGACGGTTCGTTGACCACCACCACCTCGACCTTCCCCCACGAGTCGACCACTGACACCGAGTGCCCTGACTGCACCGAGTACACCACTACTTGGACCACCACTGGCACCGATGACAAGCCCTCGACCGACTCTGGTGTCGTTATTGTCACCACCACTGACGGTTCGTTGACCACCACCACCTCGACCTTCCCCCACGAGTCGACCACTGACACCGAGTGCCCCGACTGCACCGAGTACACCACTACTTGGACCACCACTGGCACCGATGACAAGCCCTCGACCGACTCTGGTGTTGTGATCATCACCACCACTGACGGCTCGTTGACCACCACCACCTCGACCTTCCCCCACGAGTCGACCACTGCCACTGACTGCCCTGAGTGCACCGAGTACACCACCACTTGGACTACCACTGGCACCGATGACAAGCCTTCCACTGACTCTGGTGTCGTTATTGTCACCACTACCGACGGTTCGTTGACCACCACCACTTCCACCTTCCCCCACGAGTCCGAGTACACCACCACTTGGACCACCACTGGTACTGACGGCAAGCCCACTACTGAGTCTGGTGTGGTTGACATCACCACCAACCCCGAGGGCGAGTTGACCACCTCTACCTCCACCTTCCCCTCCGAGCCCCTGTCTACTGAGTACACCACTACCTGGACCTCTACTGACGGCAACGGCAACCCCGTGACCGAGTCCGGTGTTGTGGGTGTCTCTACTGACTCTGAGGGTGACTGGACCACCGGTACCCTGACCTTCCCTCACGCTACCACCGACGACTCTGAGACCCCCTCGTGGGTCACTGTGTACGTCACCCCTACTGCTGGCACTGGTAACGGTGACGGTAACGGCGACGGCAACGGTAACGGTGACGGTAACGGTGACGGTTCTGACAACGGTTCTGACAACGGTTCTGACAACGGTGACGGCTCCGACAACGGCAACGGCAACGGTGAGGGCTCCGACAACGGTGAGGGCTCTGGCAACGGCGCTGACAACGGTGATGGCTCCGACTCTGGTGCTGACAACGGTGACGGCTCCGACTCTGGTGCTGACAACGGTTCCGACAACGGTGACGGGTCCAACAACGACAACGGCGACGGCTCTGACTCTGACTCTGGTGCCAACTCTGGCTCCGGTGCTGGTGAGTCCGGTGAGGGCTCTGGTGCCGACTCTGGTGCTGATGGCTCTGGTGCCGACTCTGGTGCTGATGGCTCTGGTGCCGACTCTGGTGCTGATGGCTCTGGTGCCGACTCTGGTGCTGACACCGGCTCCGACTCTACTGACAACTCCGGTGCCGACTCTGGTGCCGACGCTGTCCCCCCTATCGTTTCCACTGGTGGCGCTGGTGCCACTAAGCCCTCGATGATGGTGGCTGCCGCCGTCGTTGCCCTTTTGGCTCTCTAATACCCTTTCTAGCCCACGGGCTCTATATTTCGGTCTATTTATTTAAGGAATCCATTCAATCGTCCATTCAACCTGTGTAAGAAGATTTGTTTAAGGGAAAGTCTCAGAACCAGCAACCGAGCCCTTTTTTCGTCAAAACGCTCGCACACCATACCCTGTTTTCGTAACCCTTTTCTTGGCCATCTTGGCGATCGATCGCACATTGCATAATGGACTAAAGCATGCCATTAAGGCTGCCCCTGAATACATCCAAAAGGCGTTGGAGCACGTATAAATCAATCCATCACGCACATTTTAACCAACCTCACAACCAACTCCACAACCTATTCCACAACCAACCTCACAACCATCCTCACAACACTCACTTCACAAAATTCTTTACGTTTATTAAATTCGGTCTGGAACTGAAACCAATATGAATACAGGAGGTTTGGATAGACATCCAAACCGGGCTGGCAATGCCAAAAGATAATTTAGGACAACGATAGTGTCTATCACGTCTCCAGCGCGTCGGCAAACGGTGACTTGCGGTCGTCGTCACTCACAACAAACGTGGGCCGGCTGGTGGGCTGCAAGGGCTCTGCCAGCTCCATGGTGGTGTCGGGCTCCGCCCGGGCCGGCTGCACTGGCGCAGGGGTGGGCTCAACGAGAGGAGGGCCAAATGGGGACGGCAGTCGCTCCTCCTCCTCGGCAATCGGGTTCGGATCGGTGAAACTCGAGCCGGTATGCACGGTGCCGTTGGCACTCCCGTTTGGAGCCATCGGGGTGGCGCCACCATTCCCGTTCACGTTCCCGTTGGGGGTGAGCGCGTGACCACCCCGTTTGGGCGAAAACTGCGACAACGACGACCGCGGCGACTTTGACCCCGCCGTCAGCGACCGTTGTCTTGCCAACGCCTGACGCAGCTTGTCGCGCTCGGTTTCGGGCAACGCCGCCTCGTACACGTAGTTTTCGTTAAGAGGGTTAGCCAGCTCCCCCACCATGGTGTTGAGAATGTCCAGCAGCAGGTTGTGGTTCAGGTTGCGGTACTTGAGCAGGGGCACTCCTGGCAACCCGGGCGCCAGCGCTCGCAGCGGCAACTTCTCGAACAACTCGTTCAGCGAAAGGTTTTTGGCAAGCTTGTCCAACAGCGCTGTCAGCGCCGGGGTGGCCGGCACCCCTACCAGCGATACCAGCGCGGCATCACGCGGGGCCACGGGCAGCTGGGACACCGGGGGAGGCGGGGCCAACACCAGCAGCAGCAGGCCGTCCGCCATCACGGGAATAAACAGCTCGTAGAACTGGTTCTGGGCATACTTGGGAGGCTGTTGATACCGCTGCACCAGGTCGGTGAGGGTCAGCAGGCGTTGCAGATCGTCGTTGTTGGCCATAGGTTTGGTGAGCTCGTTGGCGAACTGGGTGTACAGGGCGTCGTCGCGGAGTTGCAAGTCCACGTCGTCGTCAAACTGCTCCTCCTTGTGCTGACGCCTTTGGGTGCGGGTATAAAAGTAGCCGAGTCCCACGATGACGAGGAACACCGGCACCCCCACCGCCAAGCCCACGGCTAGACCACTGCGGTTGACCATGTTCGGGGGTTGTAGATATCGTGGTGAGCCTGGGACAGATGGAAAAACGGCAACGATTGTCTGAATCAATCGAAAAAAGAACCGGGCGAAGGTGAGACTAAATTTGGATTGGGCGGTCGGAGCACGAGCAGGGCCACAAAACAAATGCGAGAGAAGCAAGGAGGCAGGAGAAAACCTGTGGGTTACGAAGAGGCGGGACGCATTCCGGGCCTCGGGCGGCTGGCTCCCTCGCTGCCTGTCGCACTGCTGGTGAAAAATAGCAATTCAAAACAAGGCGGGGTCGAGTAAACAGAGAAGAGACACTAGAGATGGAGGGCTGGTGGGGGTACAGATCGCGAGATACGGGCTTGGCACTGGGGTTGACGTGCTCGTGGCGGGCGGTCGGGTGCGCCATTTCCCCAGAGTGTCCCATGTGTTGGCTGTGCTGGCGCGCATGGCGATGGCGTCATCGTGCCGTAATTGTCTCAGTGGGCTGTTGCCGCTTGCAACCACCCTGTGAATCAGGGGAGCGAAGGGTGCTGGGACACTACCTGGTAGCGGGCCATGCGCAGTGGGGTATATGGTGTGGTAGGGGTTTTTAGTTTGTAGAAGCGAGGGCGCTGGTAGTCGGACCTATCGGGATGCATGGGCTGTGTATGGGTTTTCCCGAGTTGCTAGTTGATCCGAGCCAGCGATCCGAGATAAAGTTGCCTCGGGGCGTGAGAGGTTGTGGCCCGTTGCTGGCGGGACTTGGATTGGCCACAGTTGATTACCACCGCTGAAGGGTCCTACGGGTCCCGCAGGGTTTGCCCCGGGTCCCTACGGCTCCATTGTGGAGGCACCCACGTTTTGTGGCAGTGATCCGTCGCTGGGTGATGGGCCCGATCGTAAGCACGGCGGGTTAAGTCGGCCCCCACAGAAAGGAGCGAACTGAGGGGGTTCCCTGAAAGAAACTTGCACCCCTGCGAAGCCTTCTTTCACAATCTCGCGATGCTACCGAAGTTTAGGTTCATCTTGCAAGATCTTCACCGACACGACATGGGGAGGTCGTGTCGCGCTATAAATAGCCGCTTTGTGTCTGACAGCTGACATCTGTGGCAGATCACAGAACCTACTGTTTGTTTATCATACTCATTCATAACGTAGCTATCTAGCATCGAGATCAGGCAAGCCCGTTCGCAAAGATACAAACACGCCTGGGTTAAGACCAGCCTTAACCACGAATAGCCCCTAAATCTCTATCCTGGTTCTCTACACCTAGTACACCTTCACGAAGCACCCCTCTCTGGGTTTGATCGTCGTGTGCACGATCAACCCCGGCGGGTACACCGGGTTGCAACTCTCAAGGTGGTCGAACTCCTGGAACACCCGCGTCACCAAGTACGCAGCCTCAGTAAGCGCCATCTGCTGGCCCAAACAGATCCGGGGACCGCCCAAGAAGGGCATGTAGTTCCAGCCAACCCGCTTGAACTTCTCCTCAAACCACCGCTCGGGACGGTACTCGTCGGCGTCCTCACCCCAGAAGCACTTGTTGCGGTGGTTGCCGTAGGTAGAGAAAATGACCACGTCGCCCTTGCGCACAAGAACAGGCTCCTGGCCGTCCTTACCACCTCCGTGGGGGATGGTGGTGTTCTTGACCGCAGCACGGAAGTTGGTCGACACCAACGGGTACAACCGCAAGGTCTCGTCAAGAGCCGCCTTGAGGTAGCGGGTCTTCTTGAGCAGCTCAAACGCGATTTCCTCAATCCGAGCATCCTCCTTCTCGCCGTAGAGCCCGCGTACCTCCTCCTTGATCTTCTCAAAGAGGTCGGGACGACGACTCACCTCAAAGAAGAAGAACGTCAAGAACAACAGCGTGGTGTTACGCCCCGCCAACAACAAGTTGAACAACTGGTCCCGCAACAACTTGGGGTCTCTGGTCACCTTGACGAGCTCATACAAAAAGATGTACGAGTTGGCGGTTTTCTTCTCGATCTCCTCGGGAGTAGCATCCAACGCCACCTTGACAAAGTGGTCCGCGAAACGGTGGAGAGCAGCGCACTTCAGACGGAACAGCGGAGAGTCAAACATCCAGTAGAGACCCTGGAACATCAGTCGGCGACTCAACATGTCCTGGCACTCTCTGAAGTCGCGGTTGAACGCGGCTCCGTTGGTCAAAAGCGAGTCCAACGGGGGAATGCCAATTTTGTCGTCGTACAACTGGTGCACCAGCTCGCCAAAGATAAACTCGGTGGCCACGTCAATGGTGAACCGGAACAAGAGATCGTTGATGTCAATCTTTTCCCCCTTGGACGCACGCAAGTGCTTAATGAAGAGCTTTGTATGACGCTCAAACATCGGAGTGTCGGCAACCTGCTCCCGGGCAAACTGGGGGCGCAACATCGCCCGCGAGTGCTTCCAGTGTTCGCCCAGAGAGGTGAAAATGCCCTCGCCAAGAAGCGGCAGCAAAATCCCGTGGCGGTTACCAATGTTGAACTCGTGGAACTGGGTGGCCAACACTGCCTTGATGTTCTCGGGGTCCTTGGTCATGACCGTCAGTTTACCCAACATTCGGGTACGGAAAGTGAGCACCTCGGGCTTGCGCATGGCCTCGAACAGCTTCATCATGTCAGCCAACAAGTTCTTACTCCGCAAACGCCGGATAGACACCCCGATTGCCGTCAAAAACCCGTAGGTGGGATCACGCACCTGGTTAGTGAACCGGCTAGCTCCAAGCTTACGACGGAGCCTCTCCTCATGGATGGTGTCTGCCACAACATAGAGCAAGAACAACCCTCCCAAATACACGTACCACGGGAGAGTGGGTATGGGAATCTCGGAAAGCATATTTGGCAATTGATGGAGATCCCAGAGGGTATTTATTCCGTTCTGACATGTGATTCCCTGCAGGTGGGGCTGCAGATTCCCCACGGGGAAACCAGCGGGAAATGGGCCAATTAGCAGCGGGAAAGAGGTAATTTGGCACTCTTTCCGGTGACCGATCGGGTGGGAAAGCAGGAAAATCTCGTATCGTTTTGGTCTCGTGTCCTTCTACGCATTCTTCGTTGAGTCGTTTTGCTAATCCCCTCGATTGGGAAATCTCCCGAATCGTGCATACTCCGAGCCGCGGGCAGCTAACCGGGCGACTCAGGCACCGGGGTACCTCCACAAAAACGGCTCGGCGCCTGAGGGAGCCGTGGAGTTCAGGGTTCAGCGGGCCATGAAAAACCCCTACTTGATGCCAACCGGGTCGCTTTGAGCTCGCCTACGTGTTTTTCTTCGCTTGCTTGTTTTGCTAACCTGTCGGCGTTTGGCCAGCTTACGCCATGGCGCCTAGACAATAACATGTTATCAATGGTACGGCCACAAAGCAATGGGCAGAAATAAGCGAAGCTGACGGCGGTTGCGCACAGCCGGGTTGCCACCAGGGCGGAGTTCGTTTGCCAAGGCACGGAGCGCGTCCAGGGACCACCACAGGGGCAGATCGTTCCATGCTCGAGAGCCTGTTACTTTCGTATTCAACTTTAATTATCCCTTGCGAGCACAGCGCGTAACTACAACCACAGCTTCCGCGCTTATTCAATTACTTCATGAACGGGTGTCATCCGGGCCGATGATCAAAAGCCGGAGCTCTGGAACGGAACTTTCGTCAAAGCCGATTCCGAACGGTGATTTCGGAGTCACCCAACCTACAATCCTTCCCCGCCACGCATGTGATGCACTGATTTTTCTGGTCTTTGTCGTCATACCCCAGGGCTCAAACTGGGGACTGGTAGGGTTGCTGGTGCGGTGTCTGTCAGAGACTGGTAGCGCTGCAGATACGCGAAGGTCGCTACCTGGGACCCCGTGCTTCCTATCGTCTATGTTTCATTACTATGTACAGTCGTTACTTTTTCTCCGCCAGCTCTTTCAACTCCTCCAGCGTAAAAGGCTGGTCCTCACGGGCCTTGTCCAACATCGGCTTGATGTTCTTCTGTGCGAGGGCAGTGTTGACACAGGTGATGTAGGTGTCCCACAATTCGGTGCATTCGTTCTGAAGAGACTTGCCCTTGAGGAACTTCTCCGTGTACCACTCGTTGAAGCAGTCGTCGTACTTGGTCTTCAGGTCAGTGCACTCAGGAGCAAACGACACAGACATGATGTTACCCATGGTGATGGCAGTACAATGGGTTTTTTTCAGTGCGGCGAGTAGCACAAAGAAGAAAGAGGAGAGGGATGACTGTAGGGCGAAAAGACCCACGGGGGAAGGTCGGGGTTAGGGTAAGGCCGCTGTCATTTGTGTCTGATCCCTATGAATTTATCTCAGGTGCTTACCGTCGTAACTGTAGCGGAGATTGAGTGATGATTGTTTTGAGGCTGTCACATGATCCCGGTCACCAAGAGCAGGTTAGGCTGAAGTTCCGCCCTTGAGGCTTTTGTATTGTTTGGTACTGGACCACATGCTATTTACACCGAGTATTTTCTACGCTGAACTGGACTTTTGGGTCGTCACACCGAGCCACCCTCAAAAGCGTATTGCCCGAGAGATTGACCAGATCCACCATGGGGAGCGGCACCAGCGTAACTCTCAATATCTTGTTGAAGGTGAGACCTAACTTGCGAAGTGGTAGCCTCTTGAAAAATGGGTACTCGAACACCTCCATTGAGGTGATTTCATTAGTTCCTAGGTCCCACTCTTCAACGGTATACTTTCCCTCTATCTTTAACATGAGCATACCGATTGATTCTAGATCGAAATCGTTGACAAAGCACCCTCTCATCACAAGCACACGACACCGCGAGAAGAGATTCTCGGCGAATTCATCAAGCCCAAATCTACCAATATCGCTAGCTACCCGCCGGTTGTATGAAAGGTCAAGGCAATCAACAAAGGACGTGGCAAGGTCAATATGTGCCAACTCGTTGTGGCTTAAATCCAAAGTTTTGAGGCTCGGATACTCGACGTTAGTAAAGGACACGAGCTTGTTATGGTCAAGGAGTAAATGCTGGAGAGTTGGCGGGAGAGTCACGCCATCAAAAATCGTGCCGCCATTCATGTAGGCGATGTGAAGCCGGCGAAGGGGGCTTGTAAGCGAAAATCTGGTGATTTCGTCGATGGAACACTGAACCAAGTCCAAGTTTTGAAGCCGTGGAAACCTGTTGAACACCTCGAGCGACGCCACGGAGGCGTGTTTGAGAGTAATCTGCTCGAGTTGGGCAAAGTTATGGGCCAACGATGCCACCAGAAGGGTTTTACTGGCAATATCAATCGAGCTAAGCTCAGAGTCGCCCTTCGGGACCACCAGCAAGAGAGGCTCGTTATACTCGTAGTGAGCCACCACGGAAACCAGTGACACCTCCAGGGTGACATCGACCTGCACGGGAGGCATGTTTTCAGCGCGACGGCAGCATAGGGTGAATTGTGAATTGTAGCTGGTAGCCTCAAACTGACCTCCCAGACAGCATTGAGTATAAACCCTGGTTTTGAGAAGGGTGGTGGGGCCGAAGTAGCCCACCATTTTGTCCAACACCTCCTGGTCGAACGGCAATCGCCAGTGCACAGAGAGCCTCACATTCTTCCCAGCTAACAGCTCCATGAATTTGAGCTCGTCCAAGTACTTCGTCGTGGCCTCACTGACGATCACGTATATATCAAAGTTACGAAACATCGCCACGTCCAAATTGACATCGTCAAACGCGGTAGGACCCCCATACGGTAGATTAAACCGCCACGGCTGGTTATCAGGCGGCGGGTACTCAATCATGTGGCCCCGACACCCATCACTGGTGTCGCGGTAGTTAGGTCGAAAATAGATGCCAATGGTGACCTTCTGGTTGATCAACCGCTGGGCTAAACGACGGAGCCGGGGGACAGATAGACACAGCTCAACATCCGCCTGCGGGAGGTAGTCTAGCACCTGGCTGAGCACTTCATCAGGAAGCTCCGTGACTGTCATAGCCATCGGAAGGGATCGCTGCCGATGTGCAGGATGGACCGTGGACGGGTCGGTTGAAGCAACACTCGTGTGCGGCTAGGTTTGGCGAACATTAGCCAGACGTGACAGGCGGCGATGAGGAGGGGCGGGACACAGCCGCCCCCCAAAACGCCGAATGCTTGCTTTGACCCCCGTGGGACCCCGTGGTCGGCCTCACACAAACTTTAGCCGACAGACACGACTTCATATAACCGAGACATGGTGTGATTACACAGAGTTTGCTACGAAGGCGACACCGGAGTAGGGTAAAGGAACGAAACAATTGCGAGGTGCAGGCCCTGGATGCTCAATCTGGTACTGTGTGTCGTCGCAACTATCTCAAAACTCGTCGGTTTCACCTGCCAACCCCCAATTTTAGCCACACCGGAACACCGTGCGTAAATGTCATCTGTCAAACGGTAAGTAAGGCACGCTATTAAGAAGAAACGATTTAGCTCGATTAACGGGGCCAGGTAGTACTATGACGTTTGCTGCACTGGGTATGTTGCCGTTTTCGGCCATAGCTCCGTGCGAAGACGCTCGCCTTTAGTAGGATACGGCAGTGTGTGCTGATAAGCAAAATCAACCCACATGCAGCCTCAAGCCCCTCACTGCGCGGCGTCCCCAACGTGCAGGGTTCCATCGATTGTAGCTACTCTCTAGTGTTATCGGATTAATATCCGACACAAAACTGGAGCCCCCATGGGCCTACCGCAGTGTCTACCGATCCATACCTTATCTAGGGATTCTATTTTCTCCACCCCTTAGTCAACTGCGTCCACACATATGTACGGCCCCTCACTTCAATTCCGGGTTAACACCGGCGTGTGTGGCACAGGCGGACCAGAAAATGCTGTCAAAGATTTAAACGGCGATTGTTCAAGCACGGCTAGGGTTCAGCCGTGCCACCCCACGTGTGCCAACAATATAACGTCTGCCGGTTGACCACCAAGAGGCGTCCAAGCTTATTTCGCCCACGGTTGCTGTGTCAGTTTTTTCCGCATTACGACGAAACGGCTGAAATACGTACATAAACGACGTACTTGCCGAATGGGAATTACCCCACGTGTTGCACGAGGATCTGCCCACCCCAGGCCAAACTCAGTAGATCGCCTTAGAAACCCCATACAATACCCACCCCATGCCATATTTTAACGCCAGAACCCATTGTTTGCTGTTCCCCTCTCTTTCGGTCAGCCGGGTTGTGCCCTGGCAAGGCATTCGGGTGCAGTAGCTGTACCTGCCCCGATTGGGTAATAATACATCATATGGGGTCGTGGGAATGAGATTTTGATGTATATAAATGCGTGGGCTGGCTACAGATGCGTAGTTTTCCCAAGTAGCTAGTTACCATGGCCTCGCGTGATTTACCCAAGTCCTTCCACGACTTGTTCCTTGGGTGGGTACCCAGTGTCAAGAACGAGATTACCATCCACAAGCTGAACGCGCAGTTGGCTGAAGAAGATTACTTGGCCAATGGAGAGGAGCGTGTCACCAAGTTTAACTGGAAGGTGTGCTGGCCCGCGTTGATCTCGGGTTGGGGTCTTTTCAGTGACGGTTACATCAACGCCCTGATTGGGTCAGTTAACACCGTGCTCAAAATCTTGTATCCAAAGGACTACGCCGGGCTGAACGCCATGAGTAACGTGTCTTCGATCGCGTTCGTCGGTACCGTCATTGGCCAGTTGGGGTTTGGGTATATATCTGATCGTATTGACCGTAAGGGGGGTATGTTGGCGGCCAACATCATCCTCATTGTGTTTGCTCTTTTGTGTTCGTGTGCCACCTGGGGTGCTAACGGGTCGGTGCTGGGGATGTTTGCCGCATTGACAGTGTTCCGGTTCTTTTTGGGTATCGGTATCGGTGCTGAGTACCCTACTGCGTCGGTGATTGCCTCCGAGTTTGCCAACCAGCTCCCTGCTGGTAAGCGTAACCGAATTTTCGGTATCTCGACCTGTTGCGCCATTGATTTTGGTTTTGTGGTGGCTGCCTTTGTGCCCTTGGTGTGTCTCTGGATCTTTGGCATGAACCACTTGACCGCGGTGTGGAGATTGACCCTTGGTTTGGGTGTCATCCCCCCGCTTGTGCTTTTCTTCTTCCGTTTGGGGATGGCTGAGCTGGAGGCTTTCAAGAAGTTCAACATGAAGAAGGCCACCTTCCCCATCTGGTTGTGCATCAAGTTCTACTGGTTCCGGTTGCTGGTGATCTCGCTTTTGTGGTTCTTGTACAACTTCTCCTCGTACTCATTCGGTATCTACTCGTCTGCCATTTTGAACGTGATCATCCCCAACGGTGACTTGTACAAGACTTTCGGCTGGAACACTGTGTTTAACTTGTTCTACATGCCTGGTTGCATTGCTGGTGCTTTCGCTGCTGACTGGTTTGGCCCCCGTATTGCCCTTACTTTTGCCTTGCTTTGCCAGGGTATCATCGGTTTTGCCATGGCCGGGTCGTACTCGACGCTTAAGCACAACGTGGCTGGGTTCACTGTTGTGTTTGGTTTCTTCACCGCTTTTGGTGAGTTTGGCCCTGGTAACACCATGGGTTTGATTTCGTCCAAGATGTCCGGTACCCCCATTCGTGGTTCCTTCTACGGTATCGCTGCCGCCGTGGGTAAGATCGGTGCCTTTGTTGGTACCTGGGTGTTCCCCGTCATCATCAAGAACGCTGGTGGTGAGGACACCGACCAGGGTAACCGCGCTCCTTTCTACGTGTCGCTGGCTCTTTGTATCTTTTCTGCTTTTGTTGCGTGGTTCTTCTTGCCTTACATTGGCCAGGACGCCATTAACCGCGAGGACGAGGCCTTCTTGAACTACCTCTCCGAGAACGGCTACGACATCAAGCAGTTGGGCTACCATGACGATTCGCTGGACGACGCTTCCGACATTGAGAAGACCGTGGAGGTTGCTGACTCCAAGGGGGTTGAGAAGCCTGAGACTCTCCCCGAATACAACAAGGCCTAATTTAATGTAATATAGTAATTAATAATTCAAAGAAACTGTCGTTGTGATCGACTCCCTTCTACCCTAATGGTTGCCAACTCACATGCTTGCTACGCCCAGAAATTACCTCCCCATGGCTTCATGGAATAGACGAGCCAACTCCTTATCGACGATTCAGACACACATTCATTCTGGCCCGTTTTGGTCGTGTGAGTCGGTAACGCGTTTGTTTGTGGCTGGTTGAGGCTGTGCTCTACATCGAGCGCATCGCTCGATGGAACAATAGTGCGACATTAGCCGACAGGGGTAGCTTGGGGAAGTCACGACACTTTGGTAGCCGTACGTTCAGTCTAAAAAATAGGCGATTTCACCAAACACTAGTTAGAGCGAACTCTTCATGTGTCCAGCTTTCCCCAAGTTACCAGCACCTACACATCTTGTCTCGGAATTACTCGGTAAGTGCATCCTATTACCTCTTTCCGCCAACAAACTTTAAAAAAAACGCATCCACATGCGGGTACCTCAACTGCCATAGCCACGGTGGTTAGACTCTTTCGAAGGCGCCCTCTCCGAGACAAATAACTCGAGATCAAGAAATCTATCCAAGCCACCTTTCTCGACCGTTTCCGCTCCCGATTGTCCCATCCTGTTCAAGCCCCTCTCATTCCCCACCAGATTCATGCAAGATTACCGGTGGTTGTGACCCCTGTACCTATAATCATCATATCGTCAGACACGGCGGCCAAGAAGACACCATGTACTTTCTCTGGTTCCTCTGGGGGCTAACTATAGCATACTCCCACCAGTTAACACCTGAGAACCCTGCCGTGTGCGCCGATGTGAGGGTGGTCGAGGGTAATCCCGTGGGCATTCTGCTAAACCCGAGCCACACTGACCCGATCGTGGTGATGGTGTCCCCCGCCGGTCTCACCCGCGAGCTCGAGATGCCCACGTACAAGGACTACAAGGCGATGATCGCCAACGGCACAGCCGACTCGCTTTTCGAAAACAACCGCTTCCGCTACCACAAGCTCGACGGAGTCAAAATGTTCAGTTCCGATGTTTTCAAGGACTCGGTGCTGTGGCCCGTGCCCGAATCAGCTAAATGGTGTGTGTACGCAGGCAGTGCGACCCCAGGATGGCTGTTGAAGACCAAGTTCATTCACTCGCATGGGTACTTGGCGCCCCAGATCTACATAAAGTACCAGATGGTGCTTTTCACCCTTGGGTTGTACATGGTGGTTTTGGGCCTGTATGTGGCAGTGTGTATGAAGCACTGCCACCCGCTGGCGATCACCACAGACACGCTCTACTGGGTGTTGGGTCCCGCCTTTGGCATTGAGTTTGGCCGGGCATTTTCTCTTTGGGTGTCCAACAACTTCAACCACCAACCATCAGAAAGCTGGTTATACGCCAACTGCTTCCACCTGTGGGTGAAGGCAACGCTTCAAACCGCGTGGCTTTGGCTCTTTTGCCGTGGGCTGGGCACGATCACTACCTTTCAGAGGCCCCAGAAGGTGTGGGTAGCGGTCGGTGCTTCCATCCCAGTCATCATAGGCCTCATTGTGTCGTCGCAGCGCGCGGCCACACGGGTGATGGTCAACCACGAATATATTCTGAACGACACGTATTTCCGGTGGTTCAATCGCCTCTCCACGGGGGGTTTCATCGCGGAGAATGCTGCCTGGGGCGTGGTGTATTTGTGGATGGCAGTAAACTTTATCGCCACGTTGGCCCGGCAGCGGCTGGTGGCCAACAAGTTCCGCTACTTCTTGTCAGTGCTTGCTTTGGCCGTGCCCATTGCCGCCCGGGTATTGCTTGCGCTCGGTCCCAAAATCATCTCGTACAAGGGCGACATTCGCAAGGAGCTCTTCGACATTGAGGGGCTTTACATTCCTATGGCCTACTTGTTCCTCGTAGAAACTTTGGCAAACTTCGTGCCCCCTATTTGGCTCTACTTCATGTGGGTGCGTGGCAACAGAGGCCTCGACACCCAGAAACAAACTCAGTGATTTATAGACACGGCTGGTCCCGGAGACCCCAATACAATATTCAGATCAAATCCAGATCCCGAAATGAGCCCTGTTTCATACTCTTGTGAAATTACTTCGCCTCTATTGTCTAGTACGATGTGGCCGGCATAAACGCCGTTATGAGATCATAGATGCTCCTGTAAAACATGGACAACCATGGAACTCGTAAGCTTTGTGGTGGGGGTGGCGGCGTGTTTGGTGACGATGGCTGCGCTCCAGTGGAGACACCCCCTGCCCTCAATGGCTAAGGAGCAGCCCCCCATCAACTACGACGACCCACGCCCCTTGTTCACCAACGAGGCCCTGTACTGGTCGCAGGTGATCCCCGAGTTTAAGGGGAAAACAAGAGCTGACCGTTGCCAAGCGTTCTTCGACCGTATAGACCACTTCCAAACCCATCCCAACGAAGACATTGACAATGCTAACCTCGCGATCTACGATTTGGAGGCGTTGGACCAGCTTCCACCCAAGGGGGTGCGACTACGCGAGGTTCTCAAGCGAGTATTCTACAAGAACCCCGAGCGAGCCGCGAGCGACGACGTGGACGCGTTGGAAAAGGAAGTGCAGAAGACGTTGATCGACTGGGACGCCAAAAAGACCCAGCGATTGACGGATATTGTGACTGCGGTTCGCGTGTACAACCACTGCTACTTAGGCGACAAACGTAAAGGGGATCGAGAGATCGAGAAAAAAGTATACCCGTGGCTCACGGGAAAATGGCCCACATTCCAGCTTTTGGATGGCGAAGTCACCTCGAGAGCGGCAGTAGAAGGGGATTTCTGGGGTAGCTATCGAGCAGAGTTTTCGGGTCAGGGAATTGTGTTGACTACCACGAACTACCAGCAGTGGGACGTGGTGCCCCTCTTGTACAATCTCCGTATGCTAAACACGACGCTACCGGTGCAAATTGTCCACTACGACGACATTCTGCCGCTGTTCCACGCGAAACTCGTGGCTGCTGCCCGGGATCCGATCCCAGTGGAGGGATACCCCGTGCGGCCCCTTGAGCTCTGGTTCGTGAACGTGTCTCCAGCGGTGGCCCCTGGCTGGCGACACAAGTTCAACGTGTTTGGCAACAAGTTTCTCGCGGTTCTATTTGCAACCTTTGCTGACACGTTGTTCGTTGACTCAGATCTCATGGTGTTTGAGCGCCCCGAGTCCTTCTTTGAGACCGAAAAGTACAAACGAACCGGGGCACTCTTTTTCCAGGACCGGATAACCCCATGGAAACTCGATATTCGTGAGACAGATCTCATACATTCGCTTGTCCCCTCACAACTGGAAGAGAAGTGGTTTGGGATCGCACCCGTTACCAACCACACCACGGACAACCGTTGGTTCCACTTTGGGGCACGCGAGAGACAGGAGCTGGGGGTGCTTGCGATTGACCGGTCCGGCTGGCACTTGTCATCACTACTTATGGCTACGCAGCTTTTCTTCCACGCCAGGGTCCAGCACAAAATGCACGGAGATAAGGAGTGCTTCTGGCTCGGGTTCCTGATCAATGGCGACGAGAAGTACGCGTTCAATGGCCACGGAGGAGCTGCGATCGGCCTGTGGAACCCCCAAGGGGACCAGGTTTGCTCGGTGCAAGTGGCACACATCAACGACGAGGACGACCGACTATTGTTCAGCAATGGGGGTGCGCTAGTGAAGGGAAAGGTCACACTGGAAGGGTTTGGCCAGCACTACAGCAAGAGGGGTAGTCTATACGCCTGGACAGAGAGTGAGTCCGCTCTAGAAAACCATTCACAGCAAGGTCTTGATCCCGAGGTGGCACTTATTCCTCCCAACGAGTGGCTACGGGGACACGAGACCGATGCTACGCTCGAAGGGTGGCACATGAACGAGGCATTCAACTCTATGTGGTGCGGGCGACTTGATATTGGAATAACCTCGAACGGTGCCGCCATCAAGGGTCGCGTATTTGAGCTTTCGCCAGAGAACAAAGCATTAGCCCAGGCGTTGGGCCGGTTGGCCAGTGACCAGAACAGGCAGTACCAGGAACATAAAGAGTTCGAAGAAACCTGGCGAGCATATGAAGCCATCAAGCGAAGGGAGAAGATAGAAATCTAGTAGGATAGCCGATTTGAGACTACAAATACAAACCGATCGGTTACATCGGCCGTAAACCCATTTTTCATTTGTAATCAGAACCGTTGGGGCCACTAGTGTCTCGGAACCAGGGTCCGAACGTGCACACGCGCTCACAACCACATCCGTGGCTAACAGCCACACGTCTAACCCCACAAAAAGTAGTACGATGCGGCATACCGGCTGAAGCCAGCACCCCAGTGCCCACACCTACGATGTGTGGTTTCCACACCCCCTGGTACGGCACGTAGGGCTGAAAAATGTCACAATCAGAAAATGGCCGAAATCACATGGCTCGGCAATCGGAGGGCCAGCAGTGGAGGGGAACTAACGGGTACGCGATGAGGTCGGGATGGAGGCACCGTCCACACTACGAGTCAAAAAGACCCAAAACTCCGACCGCCCTCGCGGTGTCCCCGTTGCTATGACCCAAGTAGTAAAATATGTCGGTATCATACTGTGGCGCACGAGCCTAAGCAACAAATGCCGAGTACAAGCAATACCCCTCCGACAAACGACCAAGCAGCAATTGAAGCACCAAAAGCAAACCAGACCGTCCATGACCCCAGCACACCAAAGCTTTTTCTCCACCAAAGTCCCTCTCAGCTAGCCCACACTCGTCGTCGCTCCCTATCTACGTTTCTTTTGCCTGCGCTCACCCGAACAACCGAGAGGGGCACGATCCGTGGCTAACGCAATCAAAGCTCTACACCCCTAACACGCCTCTAGCACCGATCCCGCTCGGTCGACACCCCTTGTAAAGCCCCCAAACCACCCCCCGTTTACCCCTATTCGCCGCTGCCCCCCTCTCCAGCGGTTTCCCCTTTTCCGACCATTATCCGACCTTATTGACCCCACAATATGCGGGTGAAAAAATACTATATAACGGGCTGAATCCTACCAGTAGACCCAAACCCAAAATGGCCAACGACAGAGAACCCGTGTACGAATTCACCGACAAGGACACCATCCTTTACAACATCTCCGTCGGCGCCAAGGTCGACGAGTTGAAGTACACCTACGAGAACGACCCCGACTTCCAGGTTGTGCCCACCTTCGGCACCATCCCCACCTTCAACTCGGACGAGGCGTGGGCTTCTTTCGCTCGCTACTTGAAGAACTACAAGTTGCACAACTTGTTGCACGGTGAGCACTACTTGAAGGTGCACAAGTGGCCCGTTCCCTCCGAGGGCAAGATCACCACCAAGTTTGAGCCCATCTCCGTCGCCCAGAAGAAGACCAACACCCTTGTTGTCCACTCGATCAAGCTGACCGACGAGTCCGGTGACTTGGTGTTTGAGAACGAGGCCACCTACTTCATCAAGCAGTGCGAGGGTGAGACCAAGAAGTACGGCGAGCGTCGTGCTTTCTCCACCGAGCTGTTCAAGGCCCCCAAGGAGGAGCCCCAGTTCAAGAAGGACGTCAAGCTCTCTGAGGGCGCCGCGGCTCTCTACCGGTTGACCGGTGACCGCAACCCCTTGCACGTGGACCCCAACAACGCCAAGAACGCTAAGTTCGACAAGCCTATTTTGCACGGTTTGTGCACCTTGGGCCACTCTGTCAAGTTGTTGTTGGACAAGTACGGTGGCTTTGACGAGGTCAAGGCCCGTTTCACCGGTGTGGTGTACCCCGGCGAGACCTTGCGTGTCACTGCCTGGAAGCAGGGCGACAAGGTGTTGTTCGAGACCCACGTTGTCGAGAGAGGCACTCTTGTCATTTCTAACGCCGCCATCAAGTTGGTTGGCGACAAGGCCAACTTGTAACGTATTTATTCAATAAGATATAGGAATTTGCAGCCATGCGCGTAATGTACCGGATTGGGAAGTAAAAGGCAGCTCAAGTGGGTTCTAATGTAGATGATGTCACAGTTGTCACAGTGATTTCGTGTAGAGTCGAAGCAGATGAAGCCTATCTTTCGCGCTGACACCAGACTTCACGGCCCCTAAGGAACTTCAACCACCCGTACACCCAAAACACCCAAACAACACCAAACCACCCAACCAACACCCAACACCACCAAACACACCAAACACACCCCAAACACTCCACACACCCACACACCCCACACACCCACACACCCACACACCAACCCACTACACCATCCTTCTACCTATCTTATGTATTGCCTTTCAGCTATGCTATTTTAGCCCCGTTCCCGCGGCAACCGGTCGTTCATCGAGAGCGACTGGCGCAACGAAAACGCCACTTTGCTCGGGGGAGGCTGGGCGCGTGTCGGCGGCGCCGTGGGCACCACGCTGTACTTGCGCTCCTTGAACTGGACCCCGACCTCGGCCACGTTCTTTTTGTGCTCGGGGGTCACCGGGACAAACCAGTCAATCCCCTCGTCGTACTCGTACATCCGGTAGTCAGTACCGTACGGCTTCAGCTCCAAGCAGTACAACGTGTGGAGCGGCACGTCCAACTGGCCGATCAGCGCCTTCTCGAGGTTCAAGAAGTACGCCAAGAGAATCCGCAACACCACGCGGTGGGCAATGATCAACAAGTGGTCGGTGGTGCGCTCGATCTCGGTGATGAGCGGGCGCAACCGCGTCAACACGTCCAAGTACAGCTCGCCACCCACGCCAGGGTACCGGTACGAGAGCTTGTTCTTGAGCCGCGCGTCAAACTCCTTCGGGTACTGCTTCTGGATCTCGTTGTAGGTCATGCCCTCAAACTTGCCACCGCCCAACTCGTTGAGCATCCGCATCTCCTTGATGGAGAACTTGGACTCGTCAAAGTACTGCGCGGTCTCGATGCTCCGCAACAACATCAGCGTCCACACACAGAACGCGGGCTCGGTGGGCACCGTCTGCGCCAACTTCTCCACGTCGGCGGGGTGGAAAATGGTGTTGTACTTGAGCTCCAACCGCAGCGAGAACCGCTCGAGCTGGTGCTTGCGGAACTCGCGCCGCTGGTGGTCCATGAACTGGGCCAAGCACCGCGCAAACCGCTTGCCGCGCTTGGTGAGCCCCAGGTCGCCGCCGATCCGCCCGTCCACGTTGTCCACCAGCTCGCCGTGGCGGGTGATCCAGATCTGCCGCTCGCAGAGGTTGAAGTTGAGCAAAAAGTACACCGTCTGCGACGCCAAGAACCCCTGCACGTTGTACGCCACCACCTTTTTGCCCACGTTGATCATCTTGACGTATTGGAACCCCGCCATCTCCTCCTCCTGGTCGTCGATGGTCTCGTACGCGCGCTCGTAGTTCTTGAGCCGGCCCTCAAAGTCCGCCAACGCCACGTCGGGGTCGGTGTCCTTGTAGTCGGGGCCCGAGAGCTTCAACCGGATGTTGGCCTCGATGATGGCCGGGTCCAGGCAGATCAGCTCGAGGAAAAGCACCTTCAACTCGCCGTTGGACCGCTGGCGGATCCGCTTGAGCACCCGCAGCCGCCGGAGCTTCGTCAGGTTGGTGGCGTCAAAGATGCCCACCAGGCCCTGCCCGTCGATCACGTAGTCGAGCAACTGGTCGAGCGTGTCCATCGCCCACTTCTCGCGGATCTGGATCAGCGTCTGGTTGTTGGGGTCAAAGAACTTGGCGTCGTGCTCGATGGGGTGCTCGTCGCCGTGCTCGTCGTGCCCGTTGGCCATCTTGTCGGGGCTGTGGGCCTCCTGTTCCGGCAGCTGGTGTGCCAGCCCGGGCGTGTGCTGGTCGGGCAACGGCGTCAGCTCCGGGCCCGCCAGCGGCTTGTTCTTGCGGCGGGTGTTGCCCACGTTGAACACCCGGCAGTCGTGCTGCAACCAGTTGAGGTAGCGGGTCAACTTGTTGGTGATGTACAGCTTGCCGCGCGCGGGAAGCCCCACCATCACGATCACGAGCTTCAGCCCCACGTCCACCTTGGCGATGTGTCCGTCGGGACTCGTCTTCAGCGACGTCTGCCCGGGGATGTTCAACGTGTAGCTGGGCTTCTTGGTGCGCGTCTTCTCGGTGTTTTCCAAGAGGATGTTGGTGATCCGCTCGATCGCCCGCGGCTCGAGGTTGGACCGCGGTGGCGTGTGCTTCGGGACCTCCACCGGGAGCGGGACAATCTTGCGTGGAGCCGGCGTGCCCAACGCCGCGGCCGCCTGCTCCATCAGCGTGGGCACCTTCTTGACTCCCGGCTGCGGGGCCGGCACCTCGCTGACGCCGCTGGTGTCGTCGACGAGCGGCTGCGGGCTCGGCTCGGGCCCGGTGGTGGGCACCAACGGGTCCAGCGTCGCCACCGCCTCGCGCGCCGCGTCCTGCTCGGCCTCCGACACCGCTCGCGGCGCGATGCTGGGCACCCGCGGCGGCTCGGACCCGCCACGGATATCACCAGCCCGGGCTTCTGTGCGGAGCTCGTCCTCACGGCGGGCCTGCGGCACAAGCAACGTCAAGTCGGTGGTCAGGCTGGCTCGCAGCTCGGGCCGCGACAGCGGGCGCAGGCCCGGCCGCAGGCCCAGGAGCGACGGCGGGCGGTCTCCGGTGCTCTTGGCACGGTCGATGGCCGCGGGCGACGGGCCCAGGATCGGCGCCAGCGTGAACGGCAGCACCGACGACAGCAGGCGCAACTCGCCCAAGTTCAAGTGCGAGATGGTTTTGCCGAGCGGCGCCTCCTCCTCGATGTCGTCGATGTCCAGGGTGACCCGGGTCACCGGCAGCGCCAACAGCAGCACGATGGGGGTGTCGGTCAACGGGCGCTTGTTGAACTCGGGAAGCAGCAGCGTCAGCCCGTGCGCCAGCGAGAGCGTCAGGTCCAACAGCTTCAGCATCCCGATGTCGGGGGCGTACGGGCGGCGGCGCCACCCGGCCGCCATCTGTGCAGGGGTGGGCAGCGGCAGGTTCAGGATCAGGAGGGCCCGGAGCCGAGGCACCGGGTGCGAGAGCGCGGGGTGGAGCCGCCGTGGCTCCTCGGACTCCAGCTCGGAGTCCAGCTCGCCCGACGAGATCAGCGCCAGCGAGCACGCCAGGTGGAGGTTGGAGAACGACACCTTCTTGCGGGCGGCGCCCAAGTGCGAGCCCGGGTGCCCGTGGGCGTGGCTTTGCCCGTGGGTGGCCTGCCCGTGGGCGGACTGGGTGGACTGGCCGGTTTGGCCGTGGGCCTGCGACCCGTGGTCCGAAACGCCCAGATGGACACGCGAGAGACTGGACGGGGTGTGCACGGACTGGCCCTGGTGCGCCGCGTGGAGCTGCGAGAGCCCCGACGGGCCCTGGTGCCCGCCGTGGCTGATGCCCTCCTTGGCAAACGGCTGGTTGGCAAAATGCTGGTTCTGGGCGAGGCTCAGGCCAAACAGCGGGATGTGCGGGGGGTGGGGGCTTTGCAGGCCCTGGTGGCTGAGCGGGCTGGGCGACAGCTGGGCCAATGGCGCTCCTGCGGTGAAACCGTGGATGCCTCCCGGCTGGTACAAATGGGGTGGCGAGCTCGTTTTGGTGAGCGGAACCCGGGTCTCGGGGGTCAGCGACTTGGCCACACGCATCACCTGCTCGGGCAGCTTGCTGTTGTAGTAGCGGTACCGCTCCTGGAGCGCCTCCGAGAGGTTCAGCCGCAACGGACGGCGGGCATCTCTCGGGGGAGGGTCTTCCGAGCGGGCCAGTTCCTGCTGGGCACGGGTAGCGGCGTTTAGTAGGGCCTCTAGGTTGCCGTCGGCCTTGGTCATCGCCGTGGGGGGGAGTGCCTGTGGTGGTGGGTTGCTAAGGGTGTGTCGGTGATCTCCCGGACGGGCCCTGTGTACAGCGCGACGCCGCACTGCATGGAGGAGGGGAAGCGAGTGGGGCAACGGTTGGAAGGTGGAAGGAAGGACGACCCGGGAGCGACGAGGGAGAGGGTGTGTGGGGGCTACGAGGGTGGGCTGTAGGCTACGGTGGTTTCGTTTTTTGCTGGGGTTCGCATTGATTTTGGGTTTCGTAGGTATCGTGTAGCATTGTCAGGACGTTCCATCGATGACTGGGCACGTGGAGCCAAGGATTACGGAGCGACCCCGGGGTGTCGTCGCATGCGCCTGCGGTGTAGCCACAAGAGGTGGGGTGGGTTCGCTTACGTTTTGTGGCTGGTGGGACCACTGGCGCAATCGTTGCTTTTGTCCCTCGGTGATACGAGAGGTGGATCTCACGGTTGCTGGGGTCGGTGTGGAGGTGGGCACCGGCAGGGCTACGGTGTGGCCTCAAGAGGTGGTGAGGCTCGGGGGCGCAGCTGTCACCCTGGGAACGCCGGCTCCTGCGGGGCTAATGGTCATCGCAGAAATCAGGTGATCACTGGTGTCATCGGTGGATGTCATCGGTGGATGTCATCGGTGGGGTGGTGAAGTGACGGTGGGTTGGGTGGTGTTTACGGTGTCAGCGTGGACCCTGTGGGGGACACAGGGTTCAGTTGCCGGTGACTGGTTACGCTCAGACCGTGTCTGAAATAGTCTGAAATTGCTGGATGTGTCAAACCGGTGTCTGAAAAGTAATTTTCAAGGTCGACGCCAGGTCCATTGTGACGGGTTATTGTAACCAATCGTCGCGTGCGAAGGGTTTCGTTTCACCGTCTACAGATCGAACAATAAGCCCGGGCTCATCGTAGCCACCACGTAGTGAGTCACCCCAAGTGCAGCACGGTTACGAGTGCGAGTGCCCGTTTAGGAAACAGACAGGCGAGCATGCCACCGAAAGTATGGCTCAACTGCTCACGGCCGGGTTTCCCAAAGGGGAACGCGGAAAAACTACCAAGGTGACGCGGCCGGACTTATGTAGACGAGTGCATCGCAGGAGAATGCGGCGGGGCTGAGGCAGTTTCGGCGGCAGATTCACTGCTGGTAAAGCGTGTCGCCGACACGTTAGTCGTGGTTCGTGGCTTATCGAGGCTACGGTGGCCTATGGAGTGACACAAAAAATTCACCCAGGGGGATTCGAGAGTACCCAACGACAGCCTGAGACAGTTGCATATACACTACTCTAATTCTGATATGTGCCCTGGAGCATGAGTCACCGCTACTCGTTGCCAGGTAGCACGTCCTCGCTTTGTTCTTTGCATGAGGGCCGAAGGGCCGGTGTTTCTAGGCCAAGGGCCGTAAACGCGTCCTTGGAGACGCGATTCCCGCCGCTAAACGCTCAAACTACCCACCACAGCCACCGATAGCCACCCTGGCCGGCCCGCTAGCTCTAATCTCAATTTTCACCGCGGCTTGACGGGGCCTAGCACACGCACGGCTCGCTAGATATGGCGTGGCCCGGGCACGTAACGCAGGTGTCAAACTTCAACGCCAACGCATCCACCACGGCACTGACCCCGCCGAGACCCCGCCATCGAGCTCCGATAAACCCCCTGACGCCCCCCATCCCAATTTTTCACCGCCGTGAGTCACGCTGCCCACGTCCCAAACTTTCCCCCTCATCGGATTAGGTACCACCTGCATAATCGCAGCAGCCACATATATAGCAGCCACCCCCAGTTTTTTCAAGCAACATGACAAATTGTACCGTATGGCACAGTTTCGAGCGCCCGCTCTGGGCGCCGCCCGCGTCGGTGGTGAACCCGTGTTTCATCGCCGACATCGGGTTGGTGGCTGCTGTCGTATTTGCGGTGCTTTGCTGTTGGCAGCTTCTAGAGCTTGTTTTCTACAACTGGTACGGGCCCTATCGGATCAAGTACGCGTTTGGCCAGCCGTGGCTGCCGAAGCTGGTGGGAATGCGCCAGCTCATCAAGGTGAACTCGGTGGTGCTCAACGTGGTGCTCTGGTTGGTGCTCGCGACCGCGTCCCTGGTCCAGTTCCCCAACGCCATCGGGGCGATGGTGTATGTGACGCTTGCGATGATGGTTTTGTTTGTAGTGCCGCTCCATGTCATTGAGCCGACGCGGCTGGTGATTGCGCTGGCGCTGTTGTTGTTGTTCTGGGGCTGGCAAACGTTGTTTGTGGGCGCGGTGGTGCTCCAGGACGCGTTCACCAGTGTCCCCGTGTTCACGGGCGAGACTGCTGCGTACACGCTGATTCTCTTGACCACCGAAGTGGTGGTGTTTGTCAATCTGGCCATGGTGTTCCTCATGGAGACCACCATCTACCTGCCGCTGCGGGAGTTGCAGGAGTACTGGGATGTCAACGGCTGGGACACTATTGCTGTGCACAACCTCTTCTCCCGGCTCTTCTTCTACTTCATGCAGCCCACGATCGAGCGGGTGTACCGTTCGAACGAGTTGGCCCTCAAGGAAGTGGAACCGATGCACATCTCCTTCTCCAATGCCGTGCTCCACAAGGAGTTTGAGGACGCGTGGCTTGCCGGGGTGAAGAACGCGGGAGCCAAGTACCACGTTGACCCGAAGAAGCAGACCAAGGTGCTGGTGGCGTGGATCCTCTGTAAGCTCCACTGGGTCACCATGGTGTTGTCGCTCGTCTACGATACTGCTGACATGATTTTGGGAATCACACAGGCGTTCCTCTTGCAAAAGTTCATTTTGTTCTTTACCAACTACGGTGACGGCTCTGACTCGCCGTTGATCGAAGGTTTTGCCCTCTGTACCCTCAACTTCATCGCTGCTGTGCTCAAGTTCGTGTTGTTCAACCAGTTCTTTGTCAAGGTGTTTGACTTGCGCTTTGGTATCCAGTCGCAGTTGACGCTGAACGTGTACAACAAGGCCGTGAGACTTTCCAAGGAGCTGCGCAAGGAGAAGAGCACCGGTGACATCGTCAATGTCTTGTCTTCGGACGTCAACAACATTGCCGGTGCCCCTCAGAACATCTGTGACCTTATCATCACCCCCATCCGCTTGATCTCCGCAATGGTGGCTCTCATCCACGTGTTGGGGGTTTCCACCTTCTGTGGGCTTGGTATCGGGTGTATCATTGTCCCGCTTAACCTGGTACTTATTCTCAAATTGCGCCGTCTCTACAAGCGGCTGCAAAAGATCAAGGACGAGCGGGTGAGACTCACGCTGGAGATCTTGACCACCGTGAAGCTGATCAAGTTGTACGCGTGGGAGAAGCCTTTACTCAAACGGTTGTTTGATTTGCGTAACCTCAAGGAGCTCAAGGTCCTCAAGACCATCGGCTTGCTCAACGCTGTGCTGATGTTCTGCTGGCTGTGTGTGCCCTTCGTGATCCAGTGTGGTTCGTTGATCACCTTTACTTACATTGGTAAGGTGCCTATGATTCCCCTGGTGGTGTTCCCTGCTCTTCTGTTGTTCGGGGTGCTTACTGATCCGTTCTTGATGGTCCCGTACTTGTTCTCGGGCATTGTGCAAAACAACGTCAGTTTGGGGCGTGTCCGCAACTTGCTTATGATGCCCGAGGCTGACTACGGTAGTATCACTCGTACCAATGACCGTCTCCAGGCTGGCGACGTGGCCGCCGTGGTTGTTGACGGTACCTTTGAGTACGGTGATGGCACCCTGGACGTGGCTTTGGAAAACGTAAACTTCCTGGCTCGCAAGGGCCAGCTTACTTGCATTGTGGGCCGTGTTGGTTCCGGTAAGTCGCTGATGATTAAAGCGCTTTTGGGTCAGCTTCCCGTGAAGCATGCCAAGAAGGTTGCCATGAACGGCCTGGTGGCTTACGCCGCCCAGGACCCCTGGATCATGAACGCCACGGTGCGTGAGAACATTCTCTTTGGCCACCGGTTCGACAAGGCGTACTACGACTTGACGTGTGAGGCGTGTCAGTTGGGTCCCGACTTTGCTGTGTTGGCCGACGGGGACCGCACCACTGTTGGAGAGAAGGGTATTTCGTTGTCTGGTGGCCAGAAGGCGAGAATCGCTTTGGCCAGAGCTGTGTACCTGCGTGCTGACGTTGTGCTTTTGGACGATGTGTTGCTGGCGGTGGACGTGCACGTTGGCAAGGCGATCACCGACAAGGTGCTTCTGACGGAAGGGTTGTTGGCTACAAAGACCGTGGTCTTGGCCACCAACGCTATTCTGGTACTTCCATTGGCGGGTGACATCTACTTGATGGACAAGGGCAAGATCGTGGAGCGTGGTCCCTACGAGGTGGCAAAGCTGCAGGGCCAGCTTGCTAAGCTTATCGAAGAATTTGGTGCCAAGGAAGAGGCGCTCGAGTCTGAGCTCGACGCTGACAAGGAGCTGGACCGGAAACAAGCCGTGGAGCTTGCCGAGGCCCAGTCAAGACCCCAGACCAAGGCACAGGTTGACGAAGCATTGGCGGTGGCTGCACACGAGGAACCCGTCGACTACGTGGGCGAAGACCTCGAGAACCAGCAGTTGCGCCGAAAGCTGACGAACCGAGCGCTGATTGTGCTGTACTCGCACGACTACGACGCCGACGACGACAACCAGGGGCAGAGACGAACCGGTGGAAACGCTGAAGTGGGAGCCAAGGGCGCAGTCAAGTTGCTGGTGTACCTCGAGTACTTCCGCGCGTGCAATTATGGCTACCTTGTCTTTTACGTTGCCCTGTACGGTATTCACGTTGCGCTCAAGTTGCTCAGTGAGTACACCCTCAAGCACTGGTCCGAGCTCAACTTGGAGGCTGGACACAACGTGCGTGCTATTTTCTACGTGCTGCTCTACGCTGGACTTGGCGTGACCGCTGCTTTGTGCACCCTCTTTGGTACCTTCATTGTGTGGACCTTCTGCACTATCCGGGGCTCCCAGTACTTCCACGACAATATGGCCAAGGCTGTGGTAGCTCTGCCCATGCAGTTCTTTGACACCACCCCCATCGGGCGTATTCTCAACCGTTTCTCGGAAGACATTGGCGTTATCGATGGGCTGATCATGTGGACTTGTATGGGTCTTGTGGACTTTGGTCTCGAGGCAGCGGGGTTGTTGTCCGTTGTGGTGATTAACTTGCCCTGGATGGCCCTTGTGATTGCTGTCCTCTTCGTAGTGTACGACTTGGTTCGTCGCTACTACATCCCTGCGCTGAGAGAGCTCAAGCGGTTGCTGCTGGCGCAGAAACTGCCGATCTACGCTCTCCTCCAAGAGCTGCTTAACGGGATTGAGACCATTGCTGCCTACGCCCAGGTTGACCGTTTTATCTATCGCAATCAGCAAAACGTCGACGACTTGACCAAATTGCAATTCTCGAACGCTTACTGTAACCGGTGGTTGCTGATGCGGTTGCAATTGATTTCGCTGACGATCATTTACACCACGATGGTGTTCATTTGGCTCACTTTGGGCACGCCCCGCCAGTTCTCCCCTGGTTTGGTGGGTTTCGTGATGATCAATGTTATGGGGGTCACCTGGACTCTCAACACCATCATCCGTTTCTGGGCTCAATTGGAGCAGCAGTCGGTGCTGCTTGAGAGAGTCATCGAGTACTGCCAGTTGCCTTCCGAGGGCACGAAGCCCGTCGAGGGCGCTGTGGCACTCCCCGCTGACGGATCGCTTATTGTCCTGCCCCCTCTGCTGTGGCCCGCTGGCGGAAACATCGACTTCAAGGACTACACCTGTCGCTACCGGGAGAACTTGGACCCTGTTCTCAAGGGCATCTCGGTGTCGATTCCCCTGGAGGCCAAGGTGGGCATTGTGGGTCGCACCGGTGCAGGCAAGCTGACCCTTTCGTTGGCTCTCTTCCGGATGATTGAACCCTCTGCGGGTCATGTTGAGATCGACGGGCTCAACACCAGCGACTTGCTGCTCTACGATTTGCGTCGCCACTTGAACATCATCCCCCAGGACGCTAACGCTGTTGAAGGTACAGTTCGCGAGAACTTGGACCCCTTGGGCGAGCACCTGGACGAGGAGTTGTGGAAGGTGCTTGAGATGGCCCACTTGAAGGACCACATCGCTGAAATGAAGACCAAGCGTGGCCAGACCAGCGAGGAAGACGACGACAAGGCTGGTGACGCTTCTGAACAGCTGTCCGAGCTGCTGCAGGGCGAGTGGTCCTACGGACTCGACGCCCGCATTTTCGAGGGTGGTCTGAACTTGTCGCTGGGCCAGCGCCAGCTCATGTCGTTGGCTCGGGCCCTTTTGAACCCGTCCAAGGTCCTCGTGCTTGACGAGGCTACGGCAGCGGTCGACGTGCAGACAGACAAGATCTTGCAACAGACGATCCGCGAGCAGTTCAAGGACAAGACCATTTTGACCATTGCCCACCGGTTGGAGACGGTTATGGACTGCGACTACATCTTGGTGTTGGAGCGGGGCGAAGTGAAGGAGTTCGCGTCCCCGAAGGAGTTGTTGGAGAACAAGGACTCGGTTTTCTACTCGATGGTCCAAGAACACGAAAAAAACTAAATAGGTAATAAATAGAGGTTATATCACCCACGCTAATCTATGATTCTACAAGGAGCGTCGCGCGACACCAGACTCTTCTAAAACAGGCACGTTACCTCGTATACTCATTACTTACTTGTCAGACAAAGCAGCGACACCGGGCAAGTTCTTGCCCTCCAAGAGCTCCAACGACGCACCACCACCAGTGGACACGTGCGAGAACTTGTCAGCGTCACCAAACTTGACCACAGCGGTGGCGGTGTCACCACCACCAACAATCGAGGTCACGTCAGAGTCGGCCTGAGTGTGCTTACCAATGGCGTGCGAGAGAGCCTCGGTACCCTTGGCGAACACGGGCATCTCAAACACACCGGGGGGACCGTTCCAGATGATGGTCTTGGACTTGTTGATGGCGTCCTCAAACTTCTTGATGGACTCGGGACCAACGTCAAGACCCATCCAGCCCGAGGGAACACCCTCAGAGGCAGAGACAACCTTGTTCTCGGCGTCCTTGTCAAACTTGTCACCAACGACAAAGTCGGTGGGCAACAAGATCTCCACGTTCTTGGACTTGGCCTTCTCGACAATGTCCTTGACGATCTTGGCACCCTCCTCGTCGTACAACGAGTTACCAATCTCCATGTTGTCCAACACCTTGGTGAAGGTGAAGGCCATACCACCACCAATGATCAACAAGTTGACCTTGTCCAACAAGTTCTCAATCAACTGGATCTTGTCAGCAACCTTGGCACCACCGAGGATGGCCAAGAAGGGGCGGGTGGGGTTCTCAAGCGCCTTACCGAAGTACTCGAGCTCCTTGCCCATGAGGTGGCCAGCAGCGCGCTGGGGCAACTCAACGCCAACCATCGACGAGTGGGCGCGGTGGGCAGTGCCAAAAGCGTCGTTGATGTAGACATCCGCCAACGAGGTCAATTGCTTGCGGAACTGGTCAACCTCCTCCTTGGAGCACTTCTGCTTCTTGCCGTCGGCGTCCTTCTTGGAGCCCTCCTCCTCAGCGTGGAAACGGAGGTTCTCAAGGAGAATCAACTGGCCGTCCTTGGCGTCAGCAACAGCCTTGTCCACCTTGTCACCGACACAGTCGGGCAAGAACTCAACGTCGCGGTCCAACAACTTCTTCAACTCGTCAGCCACGGGGGACAACGAGTACTTGTCGTTGGCCTGGCCGTTGGGACGACCGAGGTGCGAAGCCAAAATCACACACTTGGGCTTCTTCTCAAGCACGTACTTGATGGTGGGCAACGCAGCGACGATACGCTGGTTGTTGGTGATGGTCTTGCCGTCGAGGGGGACGTTGAAGTCCACACGAATGAACACGCGCTTGCCGGCGTAGTCGACGTCCTTGTAAGACAATTTGTTGGAAAGAGACATTTTTGGCAACCGACAAAGGGCGCGGACCATATATATATAGAGTTGATGCAGGTGTCCGCAAATATGGGGTAACGTGCTCCGTGTTTTCCCGGGGCGATCAAGCCCGAGCAAGGAATTGGCGGTGCGAGCGGTGGGAAAGAGCAACGAGAAGAAGGGGAAGAGGTGAAGCGGTGGTGGTACTGGCTGTCAATTGAGCATCGTGGGGCGGGTGGGGCTGTGTTGCTGGATCGTGGTCTCGATCCTTGCCGGTTACCCGAGCCGGGCACGACCATGCACCGAAGTGCATATGGAAGGCTCAGGAACACCTGATGTAGGGGTGGCACGGGAGAGACGCAGCCATAGCGGTGGAGAGGCGGTGATGGAGCTCAGGCGAGGCAATTGGGTGAAGGCGTTTGGTGTGGTTGCTTTAGTCGGGCTGGTAGCGTAGCAACGGCAATGGCAATCGCGTAGTGGCAGATCGGGTGGTTTCGGGTGATCCGAGGAACGCCAATGTCTTCTTTTGTTAGTTGAGATCAGGCCGTGGTGGTGTCATTGGAGGTGGTGAAATGGGGTGAGAGTTGCGAGGGAGTGTACGTGGGTTTGGTGGTTACGACTGCTGAGAATGGGTTGACACCTTTGGCTACCAGGGTGAAAAGCGACTAAAGGCCACCGTACAATAGCACAATATTGAGTAGTGTGGTCCTTGAAGCGGCTTCAGCCCTAACTTGTGCTCCACTCAGAAAGGTGAAAAAAGTGAAAAATTCACAAAAACGCTTTCAACGGCCCAAGCCCATACATACAATAACCACTACCACATGCACTTTACAGAACTCCATTTCTTACCCCCTAACCCATGATGAACCCTCCACATCGCTCCCCCACTTTGCAACATATTATGGTTCGCAGCCCCGGGAGATCACAGTGAGTCATCTCAAGCCTATATACCACCCCACAAACCCACGATACATCATGTCCAATACCCCTAGCGGAGCGTCTACTGCCAACAGCAGTCGCTCCAACAGCGCCCGTGCCAGCCCAGCCCCCTCCGAGAGCCGTGGCCCCCGCCGTGGCAACCGCAAAAACCGGAACAACCAGAAACGCAACCAGCCTCTGGTGACGAATCTGGCTCGCTTCAAGCAAGTTCTGGCGGTGATTCGCCAGTACCGTCCCATAACCATTAACGGTACCCCTACCAAGACGATTATCGCCCAGGTGAAGGCTGCGGAGGTTGCTGATCCCGAGTACTTTAAGCGCCATTTTCCCGACGCTGGACGGCTCCTGTGGATCCAGAAAGCTCTTGCCGACTGGCTGCGCACACAACCCGAAGCTCCGTGGTATCTTCTGTTGATGGTTGCCCCGCTGGACCCCGATTTCCCGTTTGAGTTGGAGAGCTTGGCGATGAACATGACCATCCCCAAGGACTACCCCAACGCCAAGGCTCGGATCGTGGTACTCAACGAAGAAATCCCCCGAGGGATTGCCGTTAATATTGAGATGGGCTTTCAGAACATCGCTGGCCAAGGGGTTGACCTCGTGAACCAGCTCAAAGCCCTCGACGAAAATTTGGAACAGTTCTTGTCCCAAGAGGAGAGGGCCACGATCGAATTTGTGAAGGCACCTCCGCGGTCGTCTCTGAACACTCCCAAGCCTGAAAAGACTCCACCTACACCGCTGGCCACCCCGCTGAAGCCTCTGACACCCGAAGACACCACCCCGCTGGTGTACCAGCTCCTGCCCGAGGCTCTCCGACGTCGGAATGCCTTAGTAACTGAGTTCACAAACAAATTGAACCCCACGCTCTACAAACGCGGTGCCAAGGAAACCAAATATCGCCTTCGGGTGCCCGTTTCACTGAAAAAGGCCCCTGAGTTGTGGCAAGGCTCGGTTGACGTCATTGTCCTGGTGCCTATGGCGTACCCAGAGACACCTCTCTCGCTCATTTTTGCTTCTAACTTTAGCACAAACCTCATCACGAAGCACAAAGCGGGAACGATGCCCCCAGAACAATTGGCTGCGCTCACCACCGACTACAAACGCTACGAGAGGAACGTTTCCAACAACTTTAAGCTGCTTTCTGCGACCCAGGGGTCGATTTTGGCGGGCTTGAACCAGTTGAGCAACAACTTTGACAAATTCTGGCTACTGCCCGAGCTGTTCGAGCATTGGCAAACGGTCGTGGCTGAGTTCAGGCCCGTAACTGCATGAGCAAAAATCGTTACGAACCTCGTTACGAATCTTCAAAGTTCGCAAGACTGTCGTGTTTGACTTCACCCATAATATTCTCCTGCTTTGTGAATTTAGATATTTTTTGGACCCCCAAAAGTTTAATTACATTATGGGCAATTGTGATGAAATGCCACTTCGAGGCCGACGGAAGTGCGTAACTACGAAAATACACAGAGAATTCCATTCTCATACCATACACTCAATAGTGTGTAGCTTACCACGTAGCTAACCAAGGTTTCCCCCTAAGGATTCTGGTTTCTGTGCATAACCACAAATTAAGCGATGGTACAAAACCAGAGACATGCAATGTGACAGCCATGCTCTACGACAGTGAAAGACTTTTAGCGGAAGCTGTGGCAGAAACATACATGCTCCGCCACGAGTGCCTCCAACAATCGCTTCTTTTCACATTCACGTGCGATCGCCTTGGAGACCTCTGGCCCTACATTCGCAACCACCACCATGACGACGCCCTTCGCATCAATACGCTCATAGAAGGGGTGGTTCTTTGCCAGCGTCGTATCCGAACTATTTGGTCGCTGTTCCAGCCCCTCCACCCCTCAGACGCACCGTGGGATCTTTGCTGTAAGATACGGCGCAACCACCCTGAAGTCCGTCGTTTACGCTTGACACTTTTAGATCAAAAGCAATTAATGACGACCCTTGTAGAAATGGAACTTGCTATGCAAAATCACCATCGCCTTCACTCCCTTGGCGACATTATTTCGAGTCTTAGAGAACAGCAACAGTAATCGTCAGCGGCTACCCTAGCTGAGTGGGCCTCGGAGTTGTCTCGCGTTATAAAAAATATATGTGTCTCGAAGCTCCGATCGGATGATAGAACGCAGGGCACGGTGAATTCTGCGCTACCTTGCCACTTACGGATGATGTAAAAGTTAGTAATTCGACACGGCCTATTGCTCTCCACAAAGCGATAGAGCCCCGCATATTCTGCGTTGAAAGGTTACACAAGACCGCATTTAATTGGAGATAGCGCGCTTAGCGCTAAATGGCACGACGCACGGATGTTCCGGCTCGGGTCCATTTGGGAAATTGTTGCATTGCTTGCAGAAGGAAACTAAACACGGTGGACTTGAGAAACCACCCTGGCTACTGGTAAGAATAAATCCAACCTGGTAGTGATGTTGCGGCTATGTCGCTTACCTAGTCGACAACTCGCTTGCTCCTGTCAGCTCACCGTTGGCATCTATTTACGAATTATAAAGTCGTTCCACAATCTGCAAGATGACTGCGTTCGACCGAGGGCTAAAAGCAAAATCCAGGGGTTTTATAAACACAATCAATTGCTCTTAATCCGTAGACTATGCGATTACGATTTCTCTCGAAACCCCATCCTGAAGACCTGGGTCAGAGAAAACCATACCATGGTTATGACAGTGCAGAGGGGGTAAAGCACTTGGCTGATGCAGTATACCACGATGATGTAGTCAGGGGCCAGGAGGACCGGATGCGCCATGGGTCATTGAGCCTGGCTGCCCCTGTCGAGAAGACTGAGACCAAGGAGGCTACCGATGTCAGTGACACTGCCTCGGTGAAGCTGAACCAGTTGCTTGACCCAAGCGACCCCCGCATGGACCCAAGCAGCCCCAGCTTTGATGCCACCAAGTGGGTTGATCAGGTTCGGTTGCTCTTCGAGCTGGACCCTGACTACTACAAAACCAAGCTCATGGGTATTACCTACCGCAATTTGTCGGCACTGGGCATTGCTTCGGGGTCCGAGTACCAAGCAACCGTGTTCAATTATGTCTTCAAAATGGCTGGGAAATTCTGGGATCGGCTCAATCCCAAGAAGCAGCAAAAGCACATTATTCTCAAGCCAATGGATGGTGTGTTAGACCCAGGAACCGTGACGGTCGTGCTTGGTCGTCCGGGAGCTGGGTGCCTGACATTGTTGCGTACCATTGCCAACCAGACTTATGGGTTCGATGTCGACCCAAACTCCACCGTATCGTACTCCGGATTGACCCCAAACGACATTGAAAAGCATTTCCGGGGTGAGGTGGTGTACGCCGCTGAGACCGAAGTCCACTTCCCAAAGCTTTCGGTGGGCCAGACCTTGGAATTTGCTGCTCGGATGCGTACCCCACGGAACAGACCCCCGGGGGTGTCTCGTGAAGAATATGCCCGTTACATGGCGGCTGTGGCCATGGCGGTCTATGGGTTGTCCCACACAAAGGACACTAACGTCGGAAATGAGGAAGTCCACGGTGTGCTGGGTGGTGAGCGCAAGCGTGTCCTGATTGCTGAGGCTACCCTTAACGGTGCTAACATCATGTGTTGGGATAACCTGACCCGTGGTCTTGATTCGGCTACCGCACTTGAGTTTATTAGAGCTATCAAGACCTCAGCCAAGGTGTTAGGGACCACTTCGGTGATTGCCATCTACCAGTGTTCTCAGGCGGCTTACGATTTGTTTGACCAGGTCAGTTTGTTGTACGACGGTCGTCAGATCTACTTTGGAGACGCTAGAGCCGCTAAGGAGTTCTTCGAGCGCCAGGGTTGGCAATGCAAACCCCGTGAAATCACCGCCGACTTCTTGACCTCGCTCACTAACCCTAGTGAGCGGACGGCTAAGCCAGGCATGGAGGGAAAAGTGCCGCAAACTGCCGAGCAGTTCGAAGAGTACTGGCGCAATCTGCCTGAGTATGCTGCTCTCCAAGAGCGGATTGATGCCCTGTTGGCTTCAGTGGACCCTAATCAACAACAAGAAGAGTTCTACGCTGTCCACGGAGCTCGTCAATCGAAGCACTTACGGCTCAAGTCGCCTTACACTGTGCTGATTTGGATGCAGATCCGGTACTTGACTATGCGTAACTTCCGCCGGACTATCCGTGATCCCGCGGTGCTGTTGTTCACTGTCATGTCCTACATCTTTATGGCGTTGGTGTTGCTGTCGATTTTCTACAACATGCAACAAACCACCGACCTGTTCCAACAACGGTGCTCCGCCATGTTTTTTGCTATCTTGTTTAACGCCTTTTCGTCTCTTCTTGAGATTATGCAGTTGTTTGTTGCCCGTCCCGTGGTGAATAAGCAGAAGAATTTTGCCATGTATCGGCCGGGAGCAGAAGCAGTGGCACTGGTGATTTCGGAATTGCCTACCAAGTTCATGACCCTGTTGCTGTTTAACCTTATTTTTTACTTCATGGTCAACTTCCGACGTCACCCTGGTAACTTCTTTTTCTACTGGTTGGCAGGATTTCTTTGCACGCTTATCTTTTCTCACTTGTTCCGTACCATTGGTCTGGCGTTTAACCAATTGACCCAGGCTATGATGCCCCTGGCGGTGGTGATTGCTGCATTGGTCATTTTCACTGGTTTTGTCATTCCCTGGCCCACAATGCTTGGGTGGTCTAAGTGGATTTACTGGATAGACCCATTGCACTATGTGTTTGAGGCTAATATGTGCAATGAGTTCCACGACCGGGAGTTCGCTTGTTCGCAATTCGTACCTTCTGGTGGTCCTTACAACCAATTACCTTTGAGTAACCGTGCCTGTTCGGCCGTAGGCGCTAAGGAAGGGAGCGACATTGTCAATGGCCTGGACTACATTAAGTTGTCGTACAACTATGTCAACGGTCACAAGTGGCGCAACATTGGTATCTCCATCGGTTTCGTCATCTTCTTTTTGCTTACGTACATTTACTCTGCTGAGGTAAACCTGGGTTCCAAAGTCCGTGGTGAGGTTGCCGTGTATTCGAGACTGGCTCTCCGGAGAAACAAGAAGAAACAGCCAGTGCAAAAGGACGAGGAGGCCCAGGCCACTACTGACGCGGCAGTTTTTGACAACGACCGCGCTGAAGTTGGCGACAACTTCCCCCCGGGACTCATTTTCCACTGGGAGGATCTTGCGTTCGAGGTGAAGGTGAGCGGAGACCAGCGGATGATTTTGGACCATGTGGACGGTTGGGTCAAACCAGGCCAGTTAACTGCTCTTATGGGTGCCCTGGGTGCCGGTAAGACTACTTTGCTCAATTGTCTTTCCGACCGTGCTGACTTTGGTACTGTTACCGATGGGTTCAGAATGATCAATGGCCACGATCTCGACAACTCTTTCCCGCGTCAGATCGGGTACGTCCAGCAAGAAGATGTTCACTTGGCTACAAGTACGGTGAGAGAACTGTTACAATTCCTGGCTTATTTGCGTCAAGAGCTGCTGGTGTCTAAAAAGGAGAAAGACGATTGGGTGGAGTACTGTCTCAATCTTTTGGAGATGACTGAGTACGCTGATGCCATGGTTGGTGTTACCGGCGAAGGTCTTAACGTGGAGCAGCGGAAGCGATTGCTGATTGGTGTTGAGTTAGCGGCTAAGCCTAAAGTGCTTTTATTCTTGGATGAGCCCACCTCGGGTTTGGACTCTCAGACGGCGTGGTCCATTTGTAAGTTGATGCGGAAGCTCTGTGACGCTGGACAGGCCATCTTGTGTACCATCCACCAGCCTCTGGCTACTTTGATGGCACTGTTTGACCGGTTATTGTTTATGGAGAGAGGCGGTAAGACCGTGTACTTTGGTGACTTGGGTGAGAATTGCCAGACTTTGATTGATTACTTTGAGAGTCATGGCTCTCAAAAGTGTCCTCCCGACGCCAATCCCGTGGACTGGATGTTGGAGGTTGTTGGTGCTGCTCCCGGCTCTCATGCCAATCAGGAATACCACGACGTGTGGCTCAACTCCCAGGAGTACAAGAACGTCAAGGCTGAGCTTCAAGAGATGCGCCAGACCTTGGTACAACGTCCGATCGAAAACAAGGTTTCTGGTAAATACGCCCTGGGCTTGCCTCTCCAGTGCTACTTGTCCCTCAAGCGTACTCTCCTTCAAGACTGGCGTGATCCGGTGTATATCTACTCGAAGCTTTTCTTAGTGGTACTGGGTCTGTTGTTTAACGGTTTTTCCTTCTTCAAATACCTGAACAACATCCTGGGTCTTACCAATCAGTCATTTTCGATTTTCCTCCTGTTGTCGCCCGGTGTTACCCTCATTCAACAGATGTTACCTGTGTATATTGCCCAGAGAAAGGTCTACGAGGTTCGTGAATACCCCTCTCGTACTTACTCGTGGTTCGCTTTTTTCACGTCTCAGGTGTTATCGGAATTGCCCATCCAGTTTATCCTTGGTACCATTGCTTTTTTCTGTTACTACTACCCCGTTGGGCTCTATGCTAATGCTGTACCCACTCACACCGTGGCAGAGCGTGGGGCACTTTTCTGGATGTTGACCTCTGCGTTCTACGTATTCATCACCACTTTGGGCCACTTGTGTGTCTCGATCTTTGAAGACGACGCCAATGGCGCAAACCTTGCCTCTCTTTTGTTCACGATGCTGATGGCGTTCTGTGGTGTGCTTTCTGGTCCCAACGAGATGCCCCATTTCTGGATCTTTATGTACCGGGTGTCACCGTTTACATATCTCATCCTGTCGATGCTCTCAGCTGGTTTGTACGGCCAAGAGGTAGTGTGCTTACCCCACGAGTTTGTCAAAATGGAACCATTTGGCGGCTCCACTTGCCAGGAGTTCTTGGGACCCTACATGCAACAGGCTGGAGGTTACCTTCGAGACCCGTCGGCGACCCTGGGGTGTCAATTCTGTCCTATGGCCAGCACCAACACCTTCTTGAAAATGATGAATGCCACCTACCTGACCCGGTGGCGTGACTACGGTATCTTTTTGGCCTACCCTGTGTTTAATATCTTCATGGGCACTTTCTTGTACTGGTTGGTGCGGGTGCCCCATAAATCCTCCTTCTCCAACAAACTCAAGAGAAAGAGTGAATAAACTGTTTTTATAGAATTAATGTCATTGTTTCAATAGATTTTGCAACTTAGTAGGAATAGTAGCAAAGGATTTAGAAGAGATTCCGGAATTGGTAACGGATTAGGGTTTAGCGCGATGCGACCTGTGCCTACCATATCATCTTATGACGTCGTCGTACGTGACTAGCACCGCAAAAAAAGCCTACAGGGCCAGTCAGACCATAATAAAGAAGGGGTAAAAACAAGTCTTCTTTCCCGGGTTTGCTCTTTCGTCGTCTTTGCCCATCGCTCCGCCCTACCTCTACCTCGGCCTCCATGGCTGCAAAAACTATGACATGATAAGTGCATATGCACCCGATGACGAGGGTTCCGCGGCATTTCGAAGGGATGGCTCAAACGGGATCCGCTAAGAAGACTGGTTAAACGAGACCAATCGCTTTGTTTCACGTCTGCACCCGTTTTGTCCCCTTTCTCTGAAACGACGTCTTTTTTCCCATCGCTCTCATAGCCCGAGTCAGATTATTATTAGCTTTACATAAGCCGTGCCCAAAATGCACGCCGCAAGACATCACCTCTGCCGCTAAAGTTAGCCTCGACCTATTGTAGACGGTTGCAAATAGCGATCCCAGCCTCAAGGGCTGGGAAGGTGTAGCATTTCGAGAAATTCGGCATCGCCCGAAACCCTGGTAGCAGTGAAAAAGCACCCATCTACAACACCAATTTGCTTGCATCTTGCCGCCCGGAGTTGGGATTGTCGGATGGACGGTGGCGACTGGTTGCGGACCCCTTGATTCAGGCGATGGTGCATATAGTGGTTCGTGCCCGTACCACCAAGGTCTTTGAACACGCGACTACCTCAGGGCCTACGCAAGTCACACGGTCAATCGGCCCACTGAATATACCCCCAAGCTCTACAAACGTCCAGGTCGTCTTGCCCTAACCATAGCAGCCCGCCTGTCCGACCCGGACCCGGCCATAACGGTCCATGCACCTGGTGTGATGTAATCTATGCAGAATTTTTCAATGTCATCGCAGGGCGCGCTCCCAGGTGAGCACCGCGTATAAAACCAGGCGATTCTGCCGCTATTCTTTTTCTCTTTCTTTCTTCTTCTCCTCCTCAAGCACCCCGACAAAAGCACCCATTTGTGAGGTAAGTGTTTGAGGCCGTAGACGGCCGTAGTTACCTGGACCCCAGGAGAAGAGACAAAACCCCCAACAGGGACAAAAGGGACACTGACACATCCGACCGTTATTGCCGGTTGGTTGCTGCGATGAAATGGCACGATCTGCAACAGGAAACGACTCAGCGAAGACCACGCATGACAGCATGGCTCCTCGAGACCCCCTGGCCCCCCGAGCGAAACCTAATTTCCGACCCGGGGATTACGGATCGCCGGGATCATCTCATCGCATCTCATGCACACCCCATCTTTTCATTGCGCATCGAACTTTGACTAACCTCTAGCAACCATGTCGCTTTCTTTCCCCATTACCCCCCCCATGAAGATTGAAGGCGATGCCTCCGGAGCCAAGTTGATGACTCTCGAGACCCACGATGGAGTCGCTTTGCAAGGGTACTCGTTTGGCGCTCCCGTGGCCGCCGCCGGTGAGGTGGTGTTCCAGACCGGTATGGTGGGCTACCCTGAGCTGATCACCGACCCCTCGTACGAGGGCCAGATTTTGGTGATCACCTACCCCCTCGTAGGCAACTACGGTGTGCCGGACCGGGAACTCTTGGATGACGATTACTCCCCGGCGCTCCCCACCTACTTTGAGCTGTCCAAGATCCACATTGCTGGGTTGGTGGTGGCTCACTACACCGAGGAGTACTCTCACTACTTGGCCAAGTCGTCGTTGGGCCAGTGGTTGAAGGAGCAGGGCATTCCTGCCATCTACGGTGTCGACACCCGTGCGCTTACCAAGCGGTTGCGCGACCGGGGTTCGACCCTTGGCCGGTTGTGCCTTGCCCAGGGCGAAGTTGTGCCCGAGCTGGTGTCGCTCTCCAACTGGCACCAGAAGTTTGAGGTTCCTGAGTGGGATGACCCCAACGTCAAGAACCTTGTCGCCAAGGTTTCCACCAAGAAGCCTGTGTTGTACAAGCCCAACGGTCCTGTCAAGACCGACAAGAACGGCAAGCCCATCCGCATTGTCTGTGTCGACGTGGGTATGAAGTACAACCAGATCCGTTGTTTCGTTCGCCGCGGCGTTGAGTTGTTGGTGGTTCCCTGGGACCACGACTTTGCCCTGGAGGAGTACCACGGGTTGTTTATTTCCAACGGTCCCGGTGACCCCCAGGTGATGGAGGAGACCGTCAAGGAGCTTTCCAAGGTGTTGAAGGCAGCCAAGACCCCCGTCTTTGGTATCTGTTTGGGTCACCAGTTGATGGCGCGGGCCCTGGGTGCCGACACCGTCAAGCTCAAGTTCGGTAACCGTGGTCACAACATCCCCTGTACCAACACCATCCTGGGCCGGTGTTACATCACCTCGCAGAACCACGGTTTCGCTGTGGACACCAACACCCTTGCTCCTGAGTGGAAGGAGTTGTTTGTCAACGCCAACGACGGGTCCAACGAGGGTATCTACCACACGCTGAAGCCCTTCTTCTCCGTGCAGTTCCACCCCGAGTCTACTCCTGGTCCCCGTGACACCGAGTTTTTGTTTGACACTTTCATTGACGCTGTGGTCGACTTTGACCAGACCCACGAGTACAAGCCCGTTGCCTTCCCCGGTGGCTTGGTGGCCGACAACCGCGCTGCCCACCCCCGTGCTGACGTCAAGAAGGTGTTGGTGCTCGGTTCCGGTGGTTTGCTGATTGGTCAGGCCGGTGAGTTCGACTACTCTGGTTCGCAGGCCATCAAGGCGTTGAAAGAGGAGGGGATCTACACCATCCTTATCAACCCCAACATTGCCACCATCCAGACCTCCAAGGGTTTGGCCGACAAGGTGTACTTCTTGCCTGTCACCCCCGAGTTTGTCCGCAAGGTCATCAAGCACGAGCGCCCCGACGGTATCTACTGTACTTTCGGTGGTCAGACTGCGTTGTCGGTGGGTATTGCTCTCAAGGACGAGTTCGAGGGTCTTGGTGTTAAGGTGTTGGGTACTCCCATCGACACTGTCATCACCACCGAGGACCGTGAGTTGTTTGCCCTGGCCATGCTTGAGATCAACGAGAAGTGCGCTCGTTCCGAGGCTGTCAACAACGTCGAGGAGGCCATTGAGGCCGCCAACGCCATTGGCTACCCGTTGATTGTGCGTGCTGCTTTCGCTCTTGGTGGTCTTGGCTCTGGTTTTGCTGACAACGAGGAGCAGTTGGTGGACTTGTGTTCCAAGGCTTTCGCCGTGTCGCCCCAGGTGTTGGTTGAGCGGTCGATGAAGGGCTGGAAGGAGGTCGAGTACGAAGTGGTGCGTGATGCCTTTGACAACTGTATCACTGTGTGTAACATGGAGAACTTCGACCCCTTGGGGATCCACACTGGTGACTCCATTGTCGTGGCCCCCTCGCAGACGCTTTCCGACGAGGACTACAACATGTTGCGTACCACTGCTGTCAACGTCATTCGTCACTTGGGTGTTGTGGGTGAGTGTAACATCCAGTATGCTCTTAACCCCTTCTCCAAGGAGTACTGCATTATTGAGGTGAACGCCCGTTTGTCGCGGTCGTCGGCGTTGGCGTCCAAGGCCACCGGTTACCCCTTGGCCTACACCGCTGCCAAGCTTGGTCTCAACATCCCCTTGAACGAGATCAAGAACTCCGTCACCAAGAAGACCTGTGCTTGTTTCGAGCCCTCGTTGGACTACGTGGTGGTGAAGATCCCCAGATGGGACTTGAAGAAGTTCACCCGGGTGTCGGCGTTGTTGCTGTCGCTGATGAAGTCCGTTGGTGAGGTGATGGCCATTGGCCGTACTTTCGAGGAGGCGATCCAGAAGGCCATCCGGTCGACTGACTACCACAATCTCGGGTTCAACAAGACTGAGGGTGCGCTCATGCTGATTGACATCGACACCGAGTTGCAGACCCCCTCTGACCAGCGGTTGTACGCCATTGCCAACGCGTTGGCCGACGGGTACTCGGTGGACAAGGTGTGGCGGTTGACCAACATCGACAAGTGGTTCCTCAACAAGTTGGACGGCTTGATCAAGTTTGGTAACCACGTGGCGCTGTTCGGTGCCCTTGAGAAGTTGCCTTTGCCCGTGCTCAAGCAGGCGAAGCAGCTCGGGTTTGAGGACCGCCAGGTGGCCAAGTTCTTGGACCTGAACGAGGTGGCGGTGCGCCGGGTGCGTAAGGAGAACGGCATTATCCCCTTTGTCAAGCAGATCGACACGGTGGCTGCCGAGTTCCCCGCGTACACCAACTACTTGTACATCACCTACAACGCTGACTCCAACGATGTGGAGTTCAACGACCACGGTGTGATTGTGCTTGGTTCCGGTGTCTACCGTATCGGTTCGTCTGTGGAGTTCGACTGGTGTGCTGTGCGTGCTATCCGTACTCTTCGCGAGAACGGGCAGAAGACCATTATGATCAACTACAACCCCGAGACCGTGTCTACCGACTACGACGAGGCCGACCGGTTGTACTTTGAGACCATCAACTTGGAGCGGGTGTTGGACATCTACGACCTCGAGGAGTCTTCTGGTGTTATCATCTCGATGGGTGGTCAGACCTCCAACAACATTGCCTTGACCTTGCACCGCCAGAACGTCAAGATCATGGGTACCCTGCCTGAGATGATTGACCTGGCCGAGAACCGTTACAAGTTCTCGCGGATGCTTGACCAGATTGGCGTTGACCAGCCCGCGTGGAAGGAGTTGACCTCGATCAAGGAGGCCGAGGACTTTGCTGAGAAGGTGTCTTACCCTGTGTTGGTGCGTCCCTCGTACGTGTTGTCTGGTGCTGCCATGAACACTGTGTACTCGCGCAACGACTTGGCTTCGTACCTTTCCCAGGCCGTCGACGTGTCCCCCGACTACCCCGTGGTTATCACCAAGTACATTGAGAACGCCAAGGAGATTGAGATGGACGCTGTTGCCAAGGACGGTAAGATGATCATGCACGTTGTTTCCGAGCACGTTGAGAACGCTGGTGTGCACTCTGGTGACGCTACCCTTGTGGTGCCTCCCCAGGACTTGGACCCCACCACTGTTGAGCGGATTGTCGAGGCTACTGCCAAGATTGGTAAGGCCTTGAACATCACTGGTCCTTACAACATTCAGTTCATTGCTAAGGACAACGACATCAAGGTCATCGAGTGTAACGTGCGTGCCTCGCGGTCGTTCCCCTTCATCTCCAAGGTGGTGGGCACTGACCTTATTGAGATGGCCACCAAGGCTATCATGGACATGCCCTTCACTCCCTACCCTGGTGAGAAGCTCCCCGAGGACTATGTTGCTGTCAAGGTGCCCCAGTTCTCGTTCTCGCGTTTGGCTGGTGCTGACCCTGTGTTGGGTGTCGAGATGGCCTCCACTGGTGAGGTCGCTTGTTTCGGCCACAACAAGTACGAGGCTTACCTCAAGTCGTTGATCTCTACTGGGTTCAAGCTCCCCAAGAAGAACGTGTTGTTCTCGATCGGTTCGTACAAGGAGAAGCAGGAGTTGTTGCCGCTGATCCAGAAGTTGCACCAGATGGGGTACAAGATCTTCGCCACCGCTGGTACCGCCGACTTCTTGAAGGACCACCTGATCCCCGTGCAGTACTTGGAGGTGTTGCCCAAGGAGGAGGAGCAGAAGCTGGAGTACTCGATGTCGCAGCACTTGGCCAACAACTTGATCGACTTGTACGTCAACTTGCCTTCGGCCAACCGCTTCCGTCGTCCCGCTTCTTACATGTCCAAGGGTTACGAGCTGCGTCGTATGGCTGTTGACTACCTGGTGCCTTTGGTCACCAACGTCAAGTGTGCCAAGTTGCTCGTGGAGGCGATGTCGCGCAACATCAAGTTGGACGTCGGTCCCATTGACGCCCAGCTGCTGCTGAAGACCGCCGAGTTGCCCGGGTTGGTTGACGTGGCTCTGTTCTTGCCCCAGGTGGACGCTGCCACCGTGGAGCAGGTGACCAAGCTGGCGCTTGCTGCTGGTTTCACCTTCAACCAGTTCGCTGTCGAGCTGGATGAGGCCCAGACCGTTGACGTGTGCTCGCACCTGCTGTTCACCGACTTCTCGGTTGCTGGTACCTCCAACGACGGCACCACTTACTTGCCTCTCCACTCGGTCAAGGATGACGTCATGGCGTACCTCAACCAGGACTTGGCCAAGAACTCGCGGTACCCCATCATCACCAACGCGAAGGGGGCCCACTTGGCCGCCGTGCTCTTGTTGGCGTCGTTGCACAACCGCCTGATCCACATCACCGGCGTCACTGCCAAGCTGGACATGCAGGTGATCAACATGGCCAAGCAGCGGTTCACTGTTACCTGCGACGTTGCTGTGCACGCGTTGTTCTACTCGCGGGCGGTGGTGGACGCCAAGTTCTTGCCCACCGAGGCCGACCAGGCCTACCTCTGGGAGAACTTGGACCAGATCGACTGTTTGTCGGTTGGTGCCATTCCCTACCTCATTGCCAAGGCCACCGACGGTGACAAGCTGGACGCTCTGGGCTACTCCGAGGCCGCCCAGTTGTTGTTTGGTGCCATCAACCTGGACAAGTTGACCACTCGTGACGTCATTGCCAAGTTGCACGACAACCCCGTGGCCATCTTTGGCTTGCCCAAGCAGGACGCTGTTGTTGAGGTTGACCTTGAGCGTCCCCTGGTGGACCGCGTGTCGGTGCACGGTGACACCGTGTGCCTTGACTCCAAGGTGGTCGTGGACTCTGGTGCCGGCCAGTTGGCGCTGGTTACCCAGGGCCACCCCAGCCAGTTGCGCAAGCTGCTGGTGACCGAGAAGCGTCCTTCGTTCTCCAACGACCGCCGCCCGCTGGTGGTGGACAACTCCAAGGACGAGTTGGAGCGCTTGGGCACTGAGTTGGTGTCGCTGAAGCCCCAGAAGCAGCTTGACGACCGGTCGCTGAACTTGGAGGCCTACGTGCGTCGCAACAACAAGTTCTTGCGCGACCTGGTGTTGCTGGTTAAGGAGTTCTCTCGCCAGGACTTGCACACCTTGTTCACTGTTGCCCAGGAGATGAGACTTGCCGTGGAGCGCCAGGGGGTCCTTGACCTCTTGAAGGGCCGTGTGCTTGCTACCATGTTCTACGAGCCTCTGACCCGCACTTGCCTGCTGTTCGATGCTGCCATGCAGCGTCTTGGTGGCCGTGTCGTGTCTGTGGACGCGCTGCTGCTGCTGGTGAAGAAGGGGGAGACCCTTCAGGACACTGTGCGCACCTTGGCGTGCTACGCTGACGCTATCGTGTTGCGTCACCCGTCTGAGGACCTGGCGGACATTGCTGCCAAGTACTCGCCCGTGCCCATCATCAACGGGGGTAACGGTACTAAGGAGCACCCCACGCAGGCGCTCTTGGACTTGTTCACCATCCGTGAGGAGTTGGGCTCGGTCAACGGCATCACTGTCACCTTCATGGGTGACTTGAAGAACGGGCGCCCCGTGCACCTGTTGTGCCATTTGTTGCGCCACTACCAAGTCCGTGTGCAGTTGGTGCTGCCCGCGGAGTTGCTGTTGCCTGACGACATTCGCCAGATGTTGGTTCGCAACGACATGTTGGTGTGCGAGCTGGAGACTTTGACGCCCGACATTGTTGCCAAGTCGGACGTGTTGTACTGTACTCGGGTCCAGGCCGAGCGCTTCGCCGACCCTGCCCAGTACGAGCGGTTGAAGGACACCTACGTTGTCAACAACCGCATCTTGGCCCACGCCAAGCAGCACATGTGCATCATGCACCCGTTGCCTCGCACCTCGGAGATCTCTGAGGAGGTTGACTTCGACCAGCGGGCGGCCTACTTCCGCCAGATGCGCTACGGGTTGTTTGTGCGGATGGCTCTTTTGGCCATGGTCATTGGTGTTGACTTTTAAAGTAAACGGCACGCCGGGAGGCGCCAGTTCGGGGGGATTGGTGCCAAGCGGCTGTCTGTAAATAATGTTTGATAAAGGAATCATAGAACAAGCGTAGAGTATGTGCATTAGTCGTCCCCCCATTCGTGCGTTGTGTGTGTTTACTGTGTCGTGTGTAGTGTTTGTTCCGTGATTCCCGTAGTTTTCTTTACCTTTCGTTTCTCTATTACCTTTGTTCTCACAGGTGTCGAAACCATCAGGTCCCTTCCTACCCTTCTACTCTACTGCTTCAAGGGCACCGTATACTGTAGCTGTTGGTGTCAGGAGGTCTGTACCAGGTGAAGCGACGACCGCTCCACTCAATCGCCTGCACGGACGGTGGACACGTCGCGAATAACTGCTTCCCCACCTCACTCAGTTTCTCATTAAAGCTGCCCCAATCCCCGTCGTCAGGACGCTTGGATGCAGCAAGAAAGAGCAACTGGACCTTGGAAAAGTCGCTGCCAAAAAGAGTGGACCACGTGAAGGCCGAAGGTTCGCCATCAAGCACGTTCCATGCAAGCTGGAGCGTTTCTAAGTGGAAAGCGTTGGCCAACCAGATCTCAGCCACCTCGTTACGCTCCATCCGCAAGTATGAAAGCAGGGGCGGGAGCAGGAGAGGGGTAGCTTCCAGCAAGTCAAGCGCACAACCAACAATCAGCAACTGGTCTAGCACCGGGAGACGCTCAAACATGTTGGGGGTGTATTTGAGAGGACTCCGTTTGACATTGACCCGGTCCTTGCGCACCAATTCGAGTCGCTGGAGCAGGACTGGTAACATCACTGCAGTTAGGTCAATGGGACAGTGGACGGGCCCAGTGATGGTTAACTCGCGAAGCTGGCCTTGGTCAAAGTCATGCTGGGTTCCAAAGGGTAAAGTACCGTCCGTCGAGTTTTCACTGATGAACACTCTACCAACGGGGTCTCGTGGCAGAGCCTCCGTCAACTGCACCACACCACCAAGATATGGGGCTAACTCGGGGTTGACGGGATTGTTCTCCAAGTTGACAAACTGGGTTTGTGCCTGGACCGACACATTTTCAAGCTTGTTGTTGGCAAGATCGATTCGAATGAGCAGAGGGGCGTCGAGATCGAGGTCAGGCCCGATTTTGTTGGAGGAGAGATCAAGATTGAAAAGCGCAGAGTAATTTGCCAACGGTGGAATCGAAGTCAAGTGGTTGTAGTCGAGCAAAAGCGTCTCCAACGTGCCACAAAACCAATCAAAGTCGGGCCCTAGCACCACGGCAATGTCTGCTATTTGACAAGCGCTTAATTTGAGATAGGTGAGTGGTGGGGGGAGCCGGTCGAACATGGCGAGCCCAGGATTGTACAGCAAGTCCACTCTGGTGGAATATATATGCGATGGCACCTCGGGCAAGTTGCAATCCACCACGGCCACCTCGTCGGCAACAAACACCGACGTCGCCAACGCCAGCGGTAAAGCACCCGAGATTTTCACACGCAGCTTGTGGGTGCCGGACAACGTGATGGGAGCCCCGTAGTCGCAAAAGAAGCCCACTTCGAGCACCTGGAGCTGAGGGAGATTCCAGATATCATGGAGGGGCTCGCTCAGCAGGCACAACATGCGAAGATCAACCACCAGCTCGAGCGATTCAGGGTCGAGCGCAGTGGCATTGGTGACCACGTAACGCGGACGCCCCCACCGCAAGCACTCGCGCAACTCGTCATCGTCGTTGGGTCCCGTGACGTCCGTCCACTCAACTCGGTCTAGCAATGGGTTTTCGAGACCCTGGGTAGGCTGGTTCCATTTTACGTTCTTAGCCAGTGAAACTTTGATCGTCTGAAGCATCGGTCCTACTTGGGTCACCAGGAGATGCTCGGCCCAACTGATTTCGATCGTGGACACCATGGTTGGGATCTTCACCTCCACAGGCTTGTCCGCTGTTCCCTTGACGCGGTAGAACTGCAAATAGCGCAACAGCGTGAACATATCCAACAGCATCAGTTTGAGGATCTGCTGCACCCGCAACCGTTGCACCCTCGGAAGCTGGAATTGGGGTCCTTCGGGCACGTTTGCCACAAGAGTCAAACTGAAGATACGCCGTGTCACCTCTGGAAACTCCTGGAGCAGCGGACCGTACTCTGGCCACTCAATGGCTGTGCTTCCAGCGAGCACGGGACTGAATACCTGGCAAAAGATCGTCCGCAGGGTTTCGGGATGGATGGTGAACACAGGGACAAGTGTGGTATTGTGGAAGTACTGAACAAGCTTTGCAGCCTCATTGAACAGGAGTTGGGTCGAGTGCTCGGGTATAAGCGCTGTGTCTATCCGAATAGGGAGATCGTTTCGCATGTAGTGGAAAAGCCTGCGATAGCGGAGGTCTGTTCCGATCGCTTCGGCAAACAGTCGGACCAGCATCGGATCCATCCGCTCAAACACGAGCTGCCATATCTCCACGGGGACCTCGGTGGGAGCCATATTGGTACGGTCTACAAGTGCATACGATATAGAGCAATTATTCGAGGCACATAACCATGTGCGAAAGAGGCAGTCGTAGCCACGAAGGCAGCCCTAACCACCGAGGCAGGAGGAGTCGGGGTGCGTCGATTGGGACTTGCCTACAGAAAATGTAAACGAGTTGCGTTATTGTGCTCTCGGTGATGTTTGTTGACGACACGGTGGACGTTTGTTTACCTACAACCTATATGTAGGATTAGACTTGGTTGCCCTGACCAGGCACTACCGCGAGGTGCGAGGCCAACCGGTTTTCATCGAGAAGCTTCGAAATCTCCCGCAACGCCCGCATAAGGCTGTCCAGGGCCTTATCGTAGTCCGAAAGCTCGTTGTAGACCATACACGAAAAACGCGCGTAGCACTTGTCGTTGTGGATGAGGAACGGGACCCAGGTACCGTCCTTGTACAACATTTCACGCCCAACAGCGTCAAAAATCGAGCCGTAGTTCGCATCCACCTGCTGTGAAGTGAGCCCCGCTTCGTGGAGGGGCACCTCGACGTTAACCATGGCTGTTGACAACAGGCTGGCGTCATTCTCAAGCACGGAAGTACCCCATTTAGAGGCCAAAAACTGACCAGCCTCGCGGGCCAAGTCGTAGCAGTAGGCACGTATGTTCTCCTCACCCCCACACTCGTTCTGCCGGAAGGCAAGGGCCGCGGGGATCAGGCCATACAGCGAGAAGTTGAGGGTACCAATAAACCCGAACTGATCAACAAGCCTGTTCTGGCGCTGAGCTTCGGAAAGACTAGAGAAGTCAGGTAAAAACGAGTGACTCACGGGAAACGAATGGAGCCCTTCCCAGTGCTTGGGATCAACGTACATGACAGCACATCCTCTTGGGACCCCAAGCCACTTGTGGCAGTTCGATACAAAGAAATCAGGGGCCAAGTCCCCAAGGTTGAGCGGGATCAATCCCACCCCATGGGCGCCATCGATCACAGAGACCACCCCGTGATCTTTGCATAGAGCCGTAAGCCGCTGATAAGGCATTGCTACCCCGGGCATCAGGGCAACAGTGTCGAACATTGCCATTGTCACCCGAGTGTCTTTGAATTCCTGTTCAAACAAAGCAACCACCTCATCGTCAGACATGGGGTACGTAAGGCGCACCACCTTGACTTCAATCCCAGCTTGAAGTTCAAGAAAGCGCACGGTGTTGGCACACGCTCCATACGTCGTAGAAGGGATGACAAACACGTCGCCGGGGTTGAACTTCCAACTTCGCAAAAAAGTATTGACGCCTTGAGTAGCGTTCTCGATAAGTGCAAGGCGACGGTAATCACACTTTAAGAATTCACCAAGTGCCTTGAGCGACCGCTCGTAGTTCTCCAAGATGCCATACTTACAGAATTCGTCGGGAAACGCAAAGTCTTGCCGCATCACCTCCGAGTAGGCAGCAAACACGGGATCGGGGGTCACCCCAAACAGGCCATGGTTGACGGGAATGATCTCCAGCGACATGCTGGAGTAGTAGCGCCGACGGAACTCGTGGCCAAATGGAATCATGAGGTTTGGGTGCAAATTAACATGTATTTATGGGAGAGCTAGATGCAGGTGTGAGTCAGCTTTTGCAGCCATGACACATAACGTGCGTGATGAATCACATTCCAGAATTCTTAGCTGAAAACCGTGCCTAGGACCAGTAACACTGAACTTTTGGCTTTTGGCTTACACCGACTCCGATGAACTTAAAGATGTTTTCGAGTTGAGTACTCACGTATTCCTGGTTGCTTCCTAAATCACACAAAATTTCTAGGCCATACTCACCTTTTGTATAAAATCACCTTTGAGTTCTTCCTCTTCGACCAATTCACGAGCCAAAACATGAAATATTTGATGACCATCTGAATCGAATTCACATTGTGGTACGTCGTCGGGATGATTGTTTCTGTACCACTCGAGGTCAGTGACGTTCTCATAGAATGGAATTTCTAATCGACCCGAATTGCCCGTAATCGAGAAGCATCGATAATTGAGATTGTTCGGATGTTCAGAAGGTTTGCGGCAAATCGAAGAAAAATATTGGTTTCAGCTCGACTCGGGCAAGAATGCTAACACAGAAATGAACATCAGCATGCATCACAAGTGTAACAACTAACCCTCATGCTCAGCAGAACGCAGATGTTGGCTCCCATATACCCAGTTATGCACCCAACCAAATACGGTAGCCATCTAACTACGACGTAGATACAGGAATGTAAACCTTAATCGGTTACATAAGCTGCATTCCTGGATATCGTCAAACTAAATAGAATAGAGTCTCCCGACCATTGGGATCTCCATCTAATTCCATACCTCATTTTGTACCCTTCGATCTGAGTAAGAAATCCACCACGGTTAAGAACGACAAGAAAATCTCCAACGGCGCCTTCAGCACCTCGGCTACCGACCCCGAAGTCGGGTCGCAACAGCAGATTAAATGTAAAACGGCATAAAACCTCAGTAACAGAGGATGGTTTCAATAGTTAGACTCTACAGACCGTTTCACATCCCTCTTCTGGAGACCTAAGGCACAGAGCTTGAATATTTACGAAGTGGTTACGAGCAAAGATAAGCTGAGACCACAGTCTACGTTTCTGGTCATATACTCACCAAATACTCCTTGAGAACAGGTGACGTGAAGCAATAATAGATGTATTACTACTCAGGCTATACATTTGGGGGATTAAAGAAACACGAAAATAATAAAAAAAAAATTATAGAAAGGTGTTGCAAGCCAACTATTCAAGGATCTCCTTGAAAATTAGTCCAAGCTGAGGAAAAAAACCAATCTTGTTCACTTCGACTACACCATTCTTGATAACATGAACCAGATTCGACACACGGGTGACTGAGTATTCAGCTTGTTCAGTTTTGATGCTCGCGTGCAAATGATACCCGAAATTGATGAGGCAATCAATTTGTGGTGTGTCGTAAAGAATACGCCAGTGAGTAGACTCCAGTGCATCAACTCTCCCTTTGATATTCTCAAAAAAAGACGCCATGTTACTTTCTTCCAGATCTGACATGGTCAGCTTCTCAATCGACGTCGATACATTTCCGAGTTGGGAAGCGGCTGTGCGCAAGCTTTGTGCGATATCCTTCATAGCGTTCACCAACTCGCCAACCAACCCCATCTTTTTAAAACTGAAGAACAATTGGGTCAACCAATTGACCACCCAATTCATAACGAGGAACCAGAAAAAATACGCCGCACCGTCCTTAAACCGTTCATTCAACGATTTGAATTCTGCGAGATTCATTACATACAAAGGGCCATCAGGTGTGTTCAACGGATACATGCTTTCCTTAGTGCTCGAGGCTCCAACAGCGAAAGCAGACATAATAAATCCAATCACACAAGAGTATAACATAAGTGCAAGTAGTTTAAAAATTGTATTCGGGGGTCATTGCATTTATATATGCCGCCCAGGTCTCGAGGGAATGATCCTGCACATACAAATGGATGCCCCCCACCTGGCTTCTGGAACCGCTAATTCAAGAGGTCGGCTACTGGTAACACGTAATTAAGCCTAGGCACATACGTGACTTTGCTCAGCGGCCTGTGAATTCAAAAAACTCCCGATATATTTGACTATTGACCCAATATCCTGCACAATGGCATTGGCTGCAAACGGCCGCCAAAATGGGCCAAGCTTCCACGAAGACATACTAAAGTTCTTCCCATGCTATCCTTGGTTAGTTCATTCTAAGCGCCACAGTCACTCTAAAGTTATCGCAGATTCCATCCTCTTCGATCCCCAAAAAAGTGCGGAGTCGGAGGCCTGCCCACAGTAAGCAATCATTCTTCATCATATCATTACAAGTATATTTAAACCGCCAACTTGACCTCCTCGGTGGTGATCATCTCCTTGTAGGGCTCCAAAGCCTTGGCCACGTCCTGGTTGACGAACTTCTCCGTCTGCTGAGGCGCCCGGCCGACAAAGGTCAGGGGCTCCAACAACGTGTCGAGCTCGGCGTGGATGGGCTCAAAGTACTTGGTGTTCTTAATACGCTCGATCAAGTCGTTGTCACCACCCTCCTGCTTCACCACCGCCAGCGCCTGGTGCGACAACACACGGATCTCCTCGTGGCACTCCTGGCGCGAGGCGCCCTTCTCCACCATGGCCATGATGATGTTCTCGGTGGCCATGAAAGGCAACTCCGACGAGATACGACGGGCAATCACCTTGGGGTACACCACAAGCCCCAGACAGATGTTGAGCATGGTCAGCAATAAGATGTCCGCGGTCAAGAACGCCAGGGGCAACGAGATACGACGGATGGCCGAGTCGTCAAGAGTCCGCTCAAACCACTGTACCGAGGCAGTCTGCACCGCGTCGTTGAACAACCCGCCCAAGTGACGAGCCAACGAGCACACCCGCTCCGAGCGCATGGGGTTACGCTTGTAGGCCATAGCCAGCGAACCGATCTGCAGCTTCTCAAAAGGCTCCTCCATCTCCTTCAAGTTGGCCAACAACCGGACGTCGGTGGCAAACTTGTGGGCGGTGGCACCAAGCGACGCCAACGGGGCCAACACATCGATGTCAATCTTACGCGAGTAGGTCTGGCCAGTCACGGGGTAGGCGTAGTCAAAGCCCAACAACTTGACAAGGGTGGCATCGAGCTCCTCCACCTTGTCGTGGTCACCGTGGAACAACAGCAAGAACGACGCCTGGGTACCGGTGGTGCCCTTGACACCACGCAACCCGAGGTCGTTGCGGGCACGCACGCAGTTACGCAAGTCCCACAACAACTCCTGCACCCACAAGGTGGCACGCTTGCCCACGGTGGTGAGCTGAGCGGGCTGGAAGTGGGTCCACCCGAGCACGGGCAAGTCCTTGTACTCCAAAGCAAACTTGGACAACCGGTCAATGACGTTGACCAACTTGGGGATCAACACGTCGTAGGCATCACGCAAGAAAATGAGATCAGCGTTGTCGGTGACGTAGCACGAGGTGGCACCCAAGTGGATGATGCCCGCAGCCTCGGGACAGGTCTCACCAAACACGTGCACGTGGGCCATGACGTCGTGGCGGACAATGGCCTCCTGCTTCAGCGCCGCCTTGATCTCGTCGTCAGTGATCTCCAAGTGGTTCTTCATCTGCTCAATCGCCTTGTCGGTGATCATCTCGAGCCCCACCTGCTTCTCAGCAATGGCCAAGTTGAGCCACAACTTTCTCCAGGTGGAGAACCGGTTGCGCAAAGAGAAGATGCGCAGCATCTCCTCCGACGCATACCGCAGGGACAACGGGGTGGCGTACTTGTCGTTGGCGTTGGCAGTGGACATGGCAATGGGTAATTTTTCATGGGGCATGCAGGGGTTTTATGCGCATGAGGCTGACTCGGGCCCGATGAGATAATTGATGGGGTGATTAGGGGGTATAATGGGGTGGTTACGCCAGGTGCATGGAACAGCTGGGGTGACGGGGTAATGGTGGGGAACGTGCGGGTGGGGTCGGGTGGCAGTCGGAGTAGGGTGGTAGCTGTTAGATGCACAGGCCCGTGGGTGGAGGTGCGTGATACACTTAATTAAGCTACTAATTAGGCCAATTGATAGGTGCCTGCCACTCGGAAGGGATACACTGGCGTATGTGTCGCTCCTGACGCCCACAATTGCCTATTGTGCCCTGTCAATGCACGAGCCTCGTGGCTAGAGCAACTGGAAAAGAAACAGTGACAGGTGAGCGTGAAATAGTGACAGAGAGCAAAGAGGCACTTTGCATGGGGCGAACACAAGTGGGTGTTGGTCATGGTAGGAGCAATCCTTCACTTTTCACTGCTCTGAAACACAACCAAACCACTCTCTCCACACTCGTCCATGGCTCGCTACATCATACCACTCTAACATATACACCACCAGACATTCTTGTGCCGATATACTTCCGATTTAGTAGCCAACACTTCTTCCTACACTGTAATCCGAACCCCTCTGTAACCCATACCCCCGTCACATCACATCTCTTCCTTCTCTTCCTTCTCCTTTCTTCCTTCCTTCTCCGCCTCTTATCACCTCTTTTCACTTGCCATCAGTCTCACGTGCCTTATCCGCGAACGAGACGACGAAGCCACCTATGGAGTACTTACTCGGAATCGGGTATCTCCACCACACCAATGAGTTGATCAGCAACTTGCGGCACCAGATCGATGTCGACCCGTCCCCCAGGCTGCAGCTCCACCTCGATTTGCTCGTGCGTGACTTTGAGGTCGTCCAGGACTACGGGATCCGCCCGTACTTGGCCAGTCTCGACCGCGACGACGCAGTGGCGGTGCTTGCGAGTGGCCTTGAGCCCCCGCTGCCCCGTAAAACCGAAGAGATCATTGACGACATCGAGCGTGCTGGCACCAAACGCCGTCGCCGGCTGTCCCACGAACAGGCGGTGGCGCGAGACGAGGCTGCCCGGGTCAAAACAAGGGACAACCAGCTCGGAGAGGTGGTGTATCCCATGGTATATGCGGCTGCGGGGCTGGACTACGCGCAGATGCTGGCTGCCACCTACTTGTGGTTGGAACGAGTGCTCGCTCCCGACGCACCCATCCACGACGTTTTGGTGGACAAGCTCGGCAAATTGCGCCCGTACATCTTGGGAGAGGACACCTCCGTGCCCGACCTAGCTGCCATTAGTCAGCTGTTTGCCCAGTACGTCACCGTGGCCACCCAGGTGAGACGGTCAATGGCCTCTGAGGACGTGTGTGTGCTCCGCGAGCGGGGAAACAACATGATGGCGGTCAACGCGTACCCCGGTGCGATCCAGGTGTACACCGAGGCGCTCGCGGTGGCCCGAACCCACCCCGAGTACCGCGATTTCGTCGCCCAGCTCCACACCAACCGCGCCGTAGCCCTCATCGGCCTCAACTGTTTCAGCGAGGCCATCAACGACTTGAACCAGGCGGTGTCGTGCGACTGGTCGTTCACCCCGGCGTGGGCGCAGCTTGGCTACGCCCACTTGTACCTCGGACTGGCCACCGTGGGCCTCCGGCTGTATTTGTGTGCGCTCAAATGCTGTGTTGGGGAGATCGCGCCTCGCGAGTTGAGCGACGAGTCGGTGGCCACCTACGTCGAGCTGCGGCTCAACCAGGTGATGCCCCAGTTCATCCACCGGTTGTGCTCGGCCATCGCCCTCACCGAGCGTCGGGCTCTTCAGCAGAAGGAGCCTCCCGAGACGATTCGCCAGGTGGTATCGGACGTGCGTCGCATCTTGGCCAAGCTCCGAGCCGAGGTGGCCGAGCTGGACGACGAGCGCGAGCGCTGTTTCACCTACACCCCGATGCTCCGCGGAGGGCCCGCTCCTGGGCCCCAGCCAGCACGCACGCTGGCTCTCCGCGACACGGCCGAGCGTGCCAACCGCCAGCGACCCACAATTCTCACCCAGGAGGTGAGTCAGGACATCATGTCTGGTGCCACGGTCACCGGGTTCGACGGGTTCGCCGTGGGCACCGCGTCGCCGTTTGACCGGATCATTCGCCGGGAAAACGCCACCACCGCCACCTCCAACACTACCGCTACTGCACCAGCACCGCCCACGGAGCCCGCAGCGGCCTCGGCTGCCGCCACCGCAGCAGCACTGGCAGCCGCACTGGCAGCCACCCAGGTGCTGGGGCTGGGCTTTGGCCACAACAACCGGCTGAGCCCCCGTGCCAACGTCCTGACCGCGAGTCCGCCCACTGTGGGATACAGTGCCACCACCACCGGGGCCACCACGGGCCCTGAGGCCACAGGGACGCGTGATGACGATGTTCCCACTCCTACTCTCCGGGCCCGTCCCACACGGCTGATTCGCCAGTTTTTCAACGACTTTGGCGAGATGGTGGAGGAGCGTCGTTCAGTGGCCACCGACGACGAGGGCCGTGGTCGTCCCGAGAACGTTATTTCCGACGTCATTCGCGGGGTATTCTCCCAGTTGGGTCCGCCGAGCTCGATCCTGATTCTGGGCAACCCACGCGAGGCCCGCGCCCGGCTGGAGCCCCACACCGAGCGCCCGTCGCAGCTGACACACACTCCCGTGCACCTGACCAACACTCTGGGCTCGGCCACCATGGCGAGCACCCCAGGCCGCGGCTCGACGACGGCCCCGGCGTCCACCCAGTCGCCCGCAGGAGGCATGTGGCGCCACGAGGAGGAAGATGAACAGCCCGACGCCGACGTCGACATGCCCGGTCCCGACGACTTGGACTAGGCTCTGCATAGGTATATAGACATAAGATTGCATTTGTGATAAGAGGCAGTAGGGAAAGATGGCGGTGGTATGGGCATTTATAGCTATGACCGCTTACAGCTAGATCTCAAATAGCCATTTGCAACCACTGCCGTATGCATTTTGCAACCAGTTGCATGCAGTACCATTTATAACTGTAACGGATCATGGACGGTTAAGCCGTGTTCTGCTACTTTCCCACCAAACTATCCCCGACTCTTTTAACCATATTATTGTCTATAATGCTACCGGGTCACCATGAAAATCTCGTCCAACGCCTTCGCGTCCATCACCGACGCCCGTTTCGCGGCGATCCACTTGGAGCGTGCACCCAACCGGGCCAGCACGGGCGTCAGTTCACGCGACGCCGGGGTCAGTTCGCGCGAGGCAGTAGCCAGTTTGTCCTTCTTGGCGAGCTTCTTTGCGAGTTTGGCCTCCTTCTTAGCCTTCTTCTCCTCTTTCTTGTCCTTCTTGTCCTCCTTGCTCTTCTTCTCCTTCTTTTCCTTCTTCTCCTTCTTCTCCTTCTTCTCCTTCTTGTCCTTCTTCTCCTCCTTTCTCGCTCGCTTGGACTCCTTCTTCAGCTCGTCGTCGCGTTTACGCTTCTTTTCCGGTGCTGGCGAGGCGGTCGCAGACGGAGTGGCGGGCTCAAGCACAGCCACCTCCTCTGTCTGCTTCAACTGGCGGTCCAGACTGTTCCAGGTGCTCTGTAGCGTGGGGCCCTTGACAAAGTGCATACCCCACTTGCCGTTAATGATACGCTCCTTGCGCTGGCGCTCCAACTCGTTGGACACTTGCTCCTCTTTGCCGTTAAGCCGGCCCAAAATCTGCTGGAAAACGTCGAGCCCGGCACTGTCGTCGTCCATGCCGTCGCCGCCGTTCTTCTTTTTGCGCAACTTGGCACCCAAACCCAAGTTATCGTCCTTGATCAGCACCTTGACGTGGGTGGTGACGGCGCCCAGCACCAACCCGAGCCCCTGGCCCTGTTTCCACCCCATCTTTTCCATGTATTGCACGCCAAACCGCAGGGCATCGTTCAGCCACGACGTGTTTCGCGGATCGGTTCCGAACCGCTGCTTGGTCTTTGTCCCTGCCAACCCCATAGTTGTGCGATGGCGATGCGATGCGATTATGCGGCTTTAGGATGGGACCGACAGTAGAGGGGAAGCGAGAAGAAAGTGCGAGAGAAGGGAACACAAGAAAAGGAGGGCAATAGGAGCTGACTTACGTAGAAGAAAAGGCCACTAAAAACATTTTTAAGCCTAGATAGTTGTTTTACAGTGTCCCCGTCGGTATGACAAATTCCACCCGTACCATTGGCTACCAAACCCCGAAAAACCACATACGACAGCAGTGAAAACAGAGAAAACAGACAACAAACTCTCCCCTAGCCACTTTTCCAACCCCTCTCCGCGTTACCCTGCCATCTCTCTGTCCATCCCTTTCACCCCTACCCATCCATTTTTCGCGCATTGCTGTGGACGACAAAAACTTCAGGACATGTTTCGTCATACGGCCCGCTACAGCGCTCGAGGGTTCACCTCCCGGCGGGTGATTCTCAACCAGCTCCAGAGTAAGACCCCCGAGGCCCCTGCCGAGCTTGCCCAGGACTCGCACCTCCCCAAGATCCCCCAGGACTTGAAGATCAACCCGCGGGCCCCCCGCAAACAGACCCCGTTGCGCCCGCACGAGATCGAGGACCCCAACTACCACATGAGTGGGTGGAAGCAGAAGATAGGCCAGCTCATCATCAAGACGTTTGGTATTGACATGGACCGGTCGCGTGCTGGCCCCGTGGCCGGGTCGATCTACTTTGGTGAGTGCAAGCAGCAGGGTCTCTTCTACCCCGACCAGCCGATGCTGGTGCTGGCCAAGTTCTACTACGAGACGCTCGGGTTGCCCCAGCTGTTCTCGCAGTGGTTCCAGATCACCGCGTTGCACTACTGGATGTTGCTGGTGCGGATGCGGGCGATGCCGTTCAAGTACGGGCGCAACTACCAGCAGAAGCTCGTGGACCGGATCTTCAAGGACATGGAGTTGCGGATGTCCGACGAGCTCAACATCAACCTGAACCGGATTATTGAGGGCTACTTGAAGGACTACCACGCGCAGTTGTTGGGGCTGGTGTTGTCTTACGACGAGGCGTTTGTGCTGGATGACATTACTATGGCGGCTGCTTTGTGGCGTAACGTGTTCAACGGTGACCCCAACGTCGACATGCGCCACCTTGAGGCCCTCACCGGGTACGTGCGCGGCCAGTTGTACGTGTTGGACCAGATGTCGGACCGCGAGTTTGGCTTTGGCCAGTTCCGGTTTGTGCCGCCCAACGAGGTGGTGAAGCCGTTGACGCTGTCCCAGCGGGCGGAGATCCGCGAGCGTGTCCACAACGAGTTTGCCAAGATGGACTTGCCGTCGCAGCGGTCGCAGTTGTCGTTGGACGAGTAAATGTATATAGTAATGGGACATTGGTAGAAGAGCTGGGATGGAGGCGGCAATGGAACGCAGTGTGGGGTATGATCACCACAGGGGAGGCTAGAATTTGGAAAGAGACTGATGTGTTCTAGAAATTGAGAAATAGAGAAATAGAGAAATAGAGATTGCTAGAACACAATATAGAGGGACCGAAGGACAGTAAAAGAGACGAACATTGCTAACAAGCCGTGATACTAAAAATGTGATACTAACAAAAAGGCTTGGACAATAGAACAATGTGTCACCTGATGATCTCGCATCGGTACGATTTACTTCACGTCGTCTAACCATTCAGTGCTATTCGTACTACTCATTCAGTTCGTGCTATTCGTGGTCGTGCATTCATGCTATCATATGTCATTACCTAAAGCTTGGTCTCCTTGCGCCAGTCGCGTCCCTGGGTCCCCCGGATCATCACGTTCATGATCGCATAGTCCTTCCCCTCAACGGCCCCGTCAAACTTGTTCCCAAGCACAATGTCCTCGACCATCCAAAAGTCAAAGCGTTCATAAATAGGAATGTTCGCGGGCGACAGCGACTCCAAATAGCAAATGGTATCGGGCTCGGCATCAATAAAGTTGTCAAACATGTAGGTAAACAACTTGCGCAAGTTACCCTTGCCCCTCAGACGCGCCAACGAGCCCACGTACACAAGTGTCCAGCACTTCTTCGTGGCAAACCGTGGCTGGTTCAAGATGCGCTCACACAGGTCATGCAAAAGCGGGAGAAGTCCCTTGAAAATCTTGGTGCGCCCGTGCTCACTCAAACGGTCGTACAAATGACCAAACCCCAGCTCCATCATGTTCTCAAACAGGTAGAGGCCTTCGGCTTCCGAGGTCGGGGTAGCAAAAATGGCCACAGTCTCAAACAAGTCGGGGTCCTCGTTGACGCCAAAACAAACGCCCTTCAAGATGTGCTGGCGCAAATAGCACTCATACAACTCGGTCTCCACCTCCTGGCGCTCGTGGTCGTCGCGGATGTGTTCGGTCAAGAGACCCGCTAAGGCATCGGTCCGGAACGACGCATATAATGTTTGGGCGGCCTTGGGCACGTCAGCCATGGTCAACTGGCGCATACCCGGGTATTTCTGGAGAGCGGTGGGATTCTGTAAACTCATCTTGGTGTAGTAGGTGCTCATGGTGGCTGGCGGGGCATATATATGGCTGCGGCGTTTCTACCCGTCCCGTGCCCGATGCGGTAATGGCGATGCGCGGCGCGCAAAACGCATCAGCACTGCTCGATACGGCGCGTATCCCCGAGGAGGAGTGGTGGAACGGGGGGAAAACGGAAAGGGGGGTGGTTGTATAATGAGCGGTCTGTTTCCTGGTGTTTTGGCTGCTTATTGTGCGTGCTGGAGTCGTGTGTATTCGTTAGGATGTGTCACGTCAGGCATGCTCACGTCATTGTTCTCCGATCCGCTCGCGCTAAGCGTGGGGTAATGCGCTCGAGTTGCGAAGCCTGGGCCAGGGTAGCCGAATCAGTGAACAACATCCGTTTTCAAAATCGTAAGTTTGGTGTCACTTTGTGTCACTCGTCGCACTACTTTGTTTCTATTACGCGAAATGTCTTCACCAACTTCAACAACCTACTCGGAGTTCTACTTCTCCGAAACCCAAACACGCTATCGTCACCACTAACCCGTAGTCATTAATTAATCGTACATCATTACTTGCGGCCCTTTTTGGCCCGCTTGCGGTCGCCGCCATCATAGAGCGACTTGCCGTACTCGTCCTCGGCCGCCGAGTTCACCCACTCGAGCACCCGGGCCACCTCGCGGTCCTCTTCAAGCCGGTTCTGCAAGTACTTTTTGGCCCGTTCCAACTTTTGCGGTTGGTGGGATGCCAACGCCTCCTCGACATCTACGTCGGAGTCGTCGCTTTCGTCGTCGCTCAGCTCGACCTTGCGTCTGCGACGACGGCCCTGCGGCTTCTCCTCTGGCTCTTCAGGCTCGGGAACCACCACCGGACGCACGAGCTCGTCGGTCACCTGGGCCAACTGCTGCGCGTACTTGTCGTAGTTACCCGCAAGAGCCACTGTACGCGCAGCCATGCTCAGCGTGAGCACGTCCCGCACCGCCACCAATTCCTTTTTGAGCGCTTGCTCGCGTTTCCCGGCCAGATTGAGCCATTGGAGGAGCGCGTTGATCTGTTCGGGCTCGTCAAAGTACTCCCATTGGTCTCCGTCTACCAAATGGGTGTCGTGTTCGGTTTCCATGCGCTTAACCACCTCGGGGTCGTGCAAATGGAGCTCGACATCGCCCTTGGTGGGGCCCTGGACCCACAACTTGCCCATGAGGTAGGTCTCCTCGAGCAACTCGTCGTCCAGGTCGTCGTCGTCGCCAGCAGTGGCAGCCTCGTCGCCAGCAGTGCGGGCGTTGTTCTCAAACCACCAGTACCGGTTGAAGAACCGGTCCTTCCCGAGGAGCTTGACCCGCTGGCAGTCAAAGTCGGCGATTTTGCGCTCAAACTCGCGCTTGGCCACGCGGAGCCGCCGCATGTTCTCGATGTGTTTGGTGCGCTCAGCGAGCAGCTTCGCGTAATCGGGATCGGTCTCGGCGAGCGCTTTCTCCTCGTCGTTCTCCTCGAGCAGGTGCAAGTCCACCTTGTCGCCTCGGCTGAGTTTTTCGTTGGTGGCGGCAAACGCCTTCTGGGCCTGCTCAAACGCCGCCTTGTAGTCGCGGATGTTGTCGAGACGCTGTCTACGGTGGGAGGTGGCGGCCTCGAGGCAGTACTCGATGTGGGCTCGCACCACTTTGCCGGTGCTGAGCAAGTCAATGATGATCATGAGGATGTGGACCCGGAGCGTGGGCAGCACCAGCTTGTACCAGCGCTCCAAAATCTTCAGCGGAGTGGGGGTGGGGTCGTCAGCCGGAGTAAGCACGGAAAACGCCTCTTCGGCCGTGGTCTTGCACTGAGGGATGTGCTCAACCAACAGCAACACCCCGAGCACAATGCACTGCCAGTTGCCGTCCTTGAAGTTGCGCTTTTGCAAGCGCTCCCACCACGGGGTGTTGCGGTAGTTAAGCACATGCTGGAGCGGTGTCGGTTCCTCCTCGTCTTCGGAGGCCAGGGCGGGAGCTGGCAGCTCGGTGCGGGCACGTTTCAGCGGCGGGCGGCCGCGGCCACGCCCGTTGCGGGTTCGTTTGCCCGAGGGGGCCACTTCGTCCTCGGAGTCCGACACCTCCACCACGTGACCGTTGGCGTCGCCGTTGAGTGTCCCGTTGGCGGTCTCGTTGGCGGTCTCGTTGGCTGTCTCGTTTGCAGTCTCGTCCGCGTCGTGATTGTCTTCCTTTTCCTCCTTATCGTCCTTATCGTCCTTTTCTTCGTCCTTTTCTTCTTTGTCTTCCTCCTCCTCGTCCTCACTCTCCTCCTCCGCGGGCACGGTCACAAGCAAGTCCATCTCCTTCTTGGGAGCGTTCAGAGCCACCGCGCCCAACACCGCACAGAAGATCTCGTCCACAAGCACGCAGTTGCCGTGCTCGTCGTAGTCGTCCCAGTCCCACCGCATAGCCACCACAAAGTCGTCAAACGTGAACGCATCGATTTTGAGCGCAACGTGGAAAATGTTGATGAACGACCAGCACCGGAGGGCGTCAGCAATCACGTCGGCAAACACCTTTTCGCGCTTGCCCTCGGGACGGACGTCGCCGGCGGGTGCTGTGAGAGTCAAATCCTCCACCACCTGCTTGGCACTGCCCACATGGTCCAAGTTCTTGGGCTTTCTGTCCTTGTCGCGTCGTCTGCCGTCGGGAACGGGGGTTCCACCCGCAGGAGTCGCGGGAACGGGTACTCCGGGTGTCAGCTCAGCGTACTGCAACAAGTCTTCCGGGTAGTCCTGGTTGATGCGGTACTTTTTCGCGTACTTGTCCTTGACCACCCACGGAGCCCCGATCTTGTGCGATCTCAGCATTGTGAGCTTGATAAACGTCTTGATCAACCACTTGGTGAAATGGTTGCGGTCCCGCAGGATCTGCTCTGATCCCACGGGGATGCCAGCCCCGTCCAGGAGCCGGCGCACGAGGTATCGGGTGACCGGGGTACTACCACCGATCTGGACTTTTTCCAGCACGGTGGCTTTTTTCTTGACCTCGACGCCCAGGTGCTCGTTCTTGGTTTTGATATAAACCACCTCGCCGGGGAAGTAGTCGTTCTTGAACACTGCGTAGACCTTATCCACCAACTGGTCCAATCGGGTGATGCGGTTGAACTGCAAAAATCGCAAAATGTGCTCGCGCAACGCCTCGGGAAAGTTCTTCTCCACCCCCTTAATCTCCTTCTCCTCCAGCTCGAGTGCCTGGAACAACGTCAAGCACAGGTTGCCCGTGATCTCACACACAAACTTGGCGCGGCTGTAGTAGTCCATCTTGTCGAGATAGGCCTCGTAGTCGGTGAACCACTCCTTGGTCGCGGGGATCACCCACACCTCCGTGCTCAAGTCATCGGGCACGGGCTGGTCCTGGGTAAACGTCACCGGTTTGCGCTTGTACAACACCATGGTCCAATTTTTGGTGCGTTGACCGATGAAAAGGGACTACTATGGGGCGGGGCTCGTGTCCATGCGAGATGAAATGCGTAACGCGTCGGTTGCAAAAAATGGTGTTGGGACACAAAGAGCGGGTGTGGGGGTTCCGGTGCGGCTGAGACGGGTTGGATTCCTGTTTCTACGATGTGAATTGGGTTCCGGTGACGTTTATTTTTTTGTTCGCTGGTTGGTAGGGGTTGGGATGAGCCAGCTTTTTTCGCCCATCTGATCCAGGTGCCCTGCATCAAGAAGCGCCAAAACAACGCAACCGATGCCGAAGCCATCGTAGTCGATGCACGGTGAAAAAAGGGGGAACTTTTTTGGGGCGTTTATTTTGCTGGGTTTTGCCAATTGAACGGGATCGGTCCTATTTCCGTGTTTTTCCGCCCCCGCTCCTGGCGATCGATGCAGACTCGTGAGTAAAGAAGGTTCGAAAAAATGTGTGTCTGGCAGTGGTACAAGTGGACAACCACCCTCCGAAACCAAACACAAACAAGCTTAGTGGCGAGTTTCAGGCATTGTAGTCAAGTCAGTAGGACGCACTGGCGTTCCACTCGCTGTCTTTTAAATGTGGTCTGTTTGCCGTAGGCTCTCCATGACCCCTATCTCTCTTGGTACCTCCCCCAATTGCAGCGACCTCGTTGCCGTGCTTGGCGAGTTCGTTGGCACGTTCGTGTTTCTCTGGGTGGCGTTCATGATTGCCCAGATCGCCAACCACGAGCCGTTGTTGGTTGACCCCGACTTTATTGACGCTAATGGGTCATCCCCCCAGCAATTGATTATGATCTCGTTCGGGTTCGGTTTCGGGGTGATGGTGGCTATCTTTATTGTTGTTCGGATCTCCGGGGGTAACTTGAACCCTGCTGTGACGCTTACTTTGATTTTGGCCAAAGCCGTCAACCCGATTCGCGGGGTGTTGATGATGTTGGGCCAGGTGGTTGCAGGGATGGCTGCTGCTGGTGCTGTCAAGGGAATGACTCCCGGCGACATCAAGTTTGCCAACACCCTTGGTGGTGGATGCTCCAAGGCCCGTGGTCTCTGGATCGAGGCGTTTGGCACCGCTATCTTGTGTCTCACCGTGTTGTTCATGGTGGTAGAGAAGCTGTCTGCCAGCCCGTTTGCCCCCGTCGTGATTGGGTTGTCGTTGTTCTTGGGCCATTTGGTGTGTATCTACTACACCGGGGCCGGGTTGAACCCTGCCCGGTCGCTTGGCCCCTGCGTGGCTGCGCGCGAGTTCCCTGTGTACCACTGGATCTACTGGGTCGGGCCCATTATCGGGTCGCTTATCGCTTTTGGAACCTGGAAGGTGTTCAAGGTGCTCCACTACGACGAGTTGGAGGTGGTCACCGACGACGACCACGACCACGACCCTCTTGCCTAACCGTCCCGTCTATTCTATAGCTTACTCTTACTGTACTCATCCACCACCAATTTAATCAAAGAAAACGCAATCGACTCCGGCATCGGCAACAACACGTCCAAGTCGATACTCAGCTCGTCGGGGTACACCAACTTGCGAATAGTGTTGGTGTCAAACCACTTGGCGTCCAACAACTCGCCGTCGTGCTCCAAGTCGATGGCCTCGTTGGTCCCGTTGAAATCAACCGTAGCCACACACCCGATCATCAAATTGCCTGGGAATGGCCACGGCTGGGTCATCACGAGCTCGATCTTGGACGCAGTGACCCCCGTTTCCTCCCAGATTTCACGTCTCGTAGCCACCTCCACCGTTTCGCTCGGCTCCATGAACCCAGCAGTACACAGGTACATCCGGGTCTTGTTGTGGCGTTTGTTGAGAGACAACAAGATCCGCAGCCGGTCGGTATTGGTGACCGCAGTGATCACCACGGCGTCAGTACGCGGGAACAGCACGTTCAGCACCAGTGCGTTGCGCACAGGACACTCCCATTTGTCGTCAGTCTTAGTCTCGTTGGTACACCGCAACTTGCCGCCAGCGTGGATGGGAATCACTGTGCTGCCACACCCAGGGCAGAACTTGTTGCGCAGAAGCCAGTCCAAGTACATTTTGCCGTGGCTAAAGAGCGCTGCCTCGTGGTGGGGGAACGCGAGGTAGTGGCGCCGCGAGTAGGTGAAAAACACGTCGTTGTCGCCCACCGACAACTTGACGTGGTTCACAACCTCCTCAGTGACGGGTTTGCACCCCGTGACGTCCACGGCAAAGAAGGGAATCCCCTGGTAGCGGCCCTGGAAGTCGAGGTACCGCTCGTCGTCAAACTGCTTGAGCGACGCCAAATTGAGACCGACACTTTCGTCGTAGAGACCCATGAACAAGAACACGGGTTTGCCTTTACCCCTAATGTCAGGATCGCACTCTTTGTTTGCCACCGCCCAATTGTCCACCACCCGTTTCCACTCTGGGTTCAGCGCGAGGCCCTTGTTCACCACCACGTCGTTGGCACCCAGAATGATCTGGTTGTCGCCATTGGTGAGGATGACTAGCTTGTTATCCAGGTCCTTGACGATGAGCGGGTCCGTCTGGTTGTAGAAGATGAAGCGGCAACTGGGGTGGTTGATGGCATCGGCAATGAAATCAGCGTTTTCCCGCAAGAAACTGACCCGGTTGACCACCTCGGTACCGAAGTACATGTTCAGCTGGAGCTCCGCTAGACTCAGGTGGGCGTTGTGACTCATGGCTCGTAGCTGGGGTAAACGGTTTCGAAAAAACCTAAACATGTCGATAAGACCGCTGTCAAGTGCGTTTATCCTGCAGCGGTCGGGGCTACCGGTCTAGGCTTGCTACTGCGCGTCGTTTCTTTGCGTCGCTTACTACGCGAGGGTATTTATGAGTGGAGAGCGTGGTGGTTTGGTGGTGGCTCTTGTGGGAGCCTTCTTCGGTTCCTCGGTTACCGATCATTTGCACCTGATTGTTACCCCGCTAAACGCTTATCTCTGGTCGTGTGAGGACCATAATTGATTATACGAAGGGACGGGGGTAGATACGGGGTAGTGGCGTGTGTGGCGTGTGGTTGTAGTGAAATGGGTAGTTACTTGGGTGTCTGTGGTAACTAGGGAGGCGTGAACGGTATGGTATCACCTTATGGGTGGCCCATAAGTCAGTTGCTGTCAAACTCGGCATTAAGCAACCCGTGAGCCACAGTTATAGACGGTCCCAACACCATAGCCACAAAGAAGGAAGAGCCGGAACTCGTCAAATTCTTGGATGGTGTTTGTTCAGAATCGTTCCTTATTTTTACCCGTCAGGTACCCGGGTGTCACTTTGGCTGCAAAATGTCTACATGCATTCCGGGCCAGTGCGTTTAACCAGGCGGACGGGAAGATGAAATAGTCACTCGGTAGCAGGTGGTATGGAAATAACTGGTTTGGAATACAACCAATGTATTCGAATCAGACGGTTTTGAAAGTTAAAGTTCCATTTTTACAACTTTGTCCACCATTGGTCAGTACCCATATACCCTCAAAAACCTCCCTCGCGCCATTGCGTAAAACCACCACCACCGGCCCAAACCAGACACCCCCACAACCCACACCACACCCCCTACACCTCTCACGCCGTCCCTGCGCACCTCACACGCCAACCCTTTCTCTCCCACCATCACCTCATCGCTATTTTTCAGCGCGCACCATCTCATCGCATCACAACCATGGCCTCCAACCGGCGCTTTGACATCAAGCCGCTGACAAACCCCTTGGTGGACGGGGTGTCGCAGTGCTTTCACACCGTGGACACCGAGATGTACGTGCTGTTGTCCCCCGAACATCTCGCCAACCCCCTCAACGGCATCAAGCAGCAGCACTTGGACCCGCTCTTAATGACTTACCACGCCAAGCTGGGCGGAGTGGTTGTGGGCGTCGACGGGATCGAGATCCTCAACCTGAACCAATACGACGACTCATTGTTGTTGCCGGTGGAGGGCACCACCCCGTTCACTTTCTTCTGGGTCAAGGCCCGTCTTCTCGTGTGGAAACCCCAGGTCGGAGACGTGCTCGAGGGCCACATCTACATGCAAACGGCATCGCATCTTGGTTTGCTTGTCCACGACACGTTCAACGCCCTGATCAAGAAGAACAACCTCCCCATGCTGTGGCAGTTCCGTGCCAGCGACGTCGACCTGGACTCGCGGTACGGGTCGTGGGTGGACGAGCTGGAGACTTTGGTAGAAGGCACGCTCAAATTCACTGTCAAGACCATCCATTCCTCGGGCCGGGTCGTTTCGCTCGAGGGCACCCTTGTCGACCCCACCGCCGAGCCCGACGCCCAGCCCGTGGGCTACCACAAGACGTTTGACGATGAAGAAGCTCCCGTGGCGGAGACTGCGGCCACCCCGGACACCGACGCTACCGCCGGTTACCCCAAAAACGAAGACGACGACGACGACGACGAGGAAGTGCCGCGCTACCAGCAGGACGATGACGACGACGAAGACGCCAGCGACTAGCTGCGCTAGATGCATGTATATTAATAGACCGGAATAGAACGGAGGTAAGGAAGATCAAGTGACTGCGGGGTGCAAATTAGACTTAGGGCAAAGAACACACTACGGATCCACGCTTAACTGCGAAGATAATCGTTATAGTACCATTATTATATGCTATAGTCAACGGCTCCTGCTACCTACGGAGCCCAGATTTCCTTCCACCCGATCGTCTTTCTCACGGCGTTGGAGAACCCCTCGTTGTACTTGACCCAGATCCGCTCCACCACCACCTCGGGCTCCACGGGGCCCAGCGTCGCCGTCGCCAAGTCGTCGTACCGCTGCTTGAAAAAGTCCACCGTGGTCCGGGCCCGTTTGGCAGGGACCACGACGGGAGCCACTGGCGCTGGCCGCTTGTGCACGGGCTTGGCCTCAAACTCGGTGATCAACAACGGGAACAACTGGGCCCGCACCTGCTGGATCTGCTTCAAGTGGGTGTTGGCAGCGATCTCGGCAAACGGGGTGTCAAACACCACGAGCTCGTCCACCAGGGGCGAGAACTGGAGCGAGGTGACGCCGGTGGCCAGGTCGCGTTCTGTCTGGAGCCGAAGCTCGAGCTTGGACACGAGCGCTGCCACCTGGGCGAGCGTCTGCTGCTGGCGCTGGTTCAAGTTCGACTTGACCTTAGACGGGAACGGGGGGTGGAGCAATGGGTGGAGCGCCGGGAGGGTCGAGCCAACGAACGTGAACAGCCCAGCCGACCCCACCGCTCGCTTGAGCTCGACGGGTGCCCGCAGCCACACGTGGTCCGCGAGAGCCTGGGTGGCCTTGGCGCGCTCGTGGCTCTCAAACTCGAGCCCGCGAGCGTTGGCCACTACGGGCTCCTTGGTGCGCGAGTTGCCCACCTCGTTGTAGATTGACCACACGGCAAGCGCTGGGATGGTGCTGTAGGCCGAGGCGTCGCTGGCGGCAAGCATGTCGTAGGTGCCCAACCAGTCTGCGAGCTCAGCGGGCTTGGAGAGCATGTGGTCTTCGTAGTCCAAGTACCGGTGAAACACGCCCCGCATCACTCTGTCGATTACAGGGGCACCGCGAGCGTTGTCACCGATAAACGTGCGGGAAAGCTCAGCAAACACCTCTTCCTTGGGCTGACGAGGGCGTCTCTGGAACAACAGGTCGGTGAGCTGCATCCACAGCACCCCTCCGTCGATGTAGGAGCCACTGCGCTCGTCCACCTGGCCCTGAAACCGCGTGGGATCGCCGCGAGGCTTGGCCCGGCTTGTGAATTGAAGGTGGTTGATACAGGCCCGGATGTCCGCGTCGCAGAGGTCCACCACCTCGTTGATGGCACGGTGGTCAATGGCGAGTGCTTCCTGGCGCGCGATCCACGCCAAGTGGTCCTTGATGGCTTTGATCCCGGTAGCCACGGGCCGTCGCAACTGGACAAGCTCGCACATCGGACGCAACTTGTCCATCGACAGACCGCCCACGCGGGTGCTGTTCGACACAAAGATGTCGTTGGCAATGCAAATGATGGGCCGGTTGAGCTTTTTCTTGCCCATGGAGTCCTTCCTGATGACGTCACCAAGCACGCGAATGATGTCGTGAGTGTTGCCAGCCAGGTCGATCTCGTCAATGACAAGGCACGTCGGACGGCCCTTGGCCTCCAACAGCGTCGTCAGCAACGCGTTGTCGATGCGCAACCGCAACGCAGCCAGGGTTTTCGCCCTCAGCTCGTCAAACAGCGACGCCGTGGTCTGGGGGAGCTGGTCCATCAGGTTGGCGGCGTTGAGCTCATGCACGTGGTACCCCAACTGACGGGCGCAGATGTGTACGGCCAGTGTCTTCCCCATTCCCGGAGGACCGTGGACCAACATGATTTTGCGGGGAGGAGGAGCCTCGGTATTTTGTGGGGTCTCGCCGTAGTTTTTGAGCCACAGGAACATCTGGCGGTATCCGCGGTCGTTACCAGCGCTACAGAGGTCAACAAACTTGCGCGGACGGTACTTTTCAGTCCACATCTCTGTGGTCTCGGTGGCAGACGGAGTGAAGAACGAGAGGTCGGTCTCGTTCTTTTTGATGCGGTTGCGGAGCTCTGCCTTGGCAAACAAGTCGTCTATGTCCATGAACGAGCCTGAGAGCTCGATTTCCGGCTGGATCTCCGTGGGGTCCTTCTTCTTGAGGTGAATGGTGCGCCCGTCAAAAAGCTTGGCGTCCACGCCATCGCGGGTGGTGATGCGGTGGTTGGTGTTTGCGTCAAGCAACGACCCACCAAACGAAAAGTCCTCGTCGTCCAGGTCCATGGTGGTGGTGCGTGGTTTGGGTGAGGTTTATTATGGTTAGATCAAACGCGTCGCACCGCGAAACGCGTCGCGATGGACGAGGAGGTAGGAGTAGGGGTACAGAGCAGGAATGGGAGACTAGTAGGGGTTTGATTATGAGTGAGATATATTGTTTATCGATTGGTGGGGAGTGCCACGTAGAATGCCTATTATGTACATTGTAAGTTGGTCCCGACGGCCCACCATTGATGTCCCAGGCCCGAGCCGGAGGATTTGAGGTCCATTGTAGTTTCACTGGTTTGTGTAGAGATGATTGGTTGTAACCATTGAGTTTCTAGGGGTAACTTGACGGTCTGGGTCTTGTTGACTGAGCTCTAAGAGTGCACTTGGAATGTATGACAAAGCGTGATGAAATTATCTCAAGTACAATACTTCCAACGCCGATTAAAGTCACGTAGCAACAGTACCGGATCGGTGCATTGCTTCACATTATGTTCTTCTCCAAAACTGGGTTCACTTCACCACTTCTACTCTTCGACCCCATTCGTCCCAATCGGGTTAATGGCCCACAGTGTACAGGAGCCACAGTGGCCAAGGACAATATCGCCACATTACCATAGACACAACCTCCCAACCGCAACTTCTACCAACTTCTCCCCGCTCTACTCTTCCCCATCCTTGTTCATCAGTCCATCTTCACCTGCGTTTCCCCACATACCACCGCAGTAGAACCTCGCCCAATGAAAACTACGCCTCTGTGGCCCAAACCGCTCCAAACACCTCTACAACGCAACATCAACCCACACACGCACTCACACCACTCCTGTTCCGTGCAAAATCCCCCTAGACCCCACTTGTTCCCCTCCCTTCCCGTCCCACGGCCCTATTTTTCAAGGCGCATTCCTATTGGCGGGTGCGCCCGGAGCTACCAGTCGCACCAGCTTGAAAAAAAAACAGCCAATTTTCACGTTTCCAACCACCAATAATGTCCGCCGCTGTTACCAAGGTTTCTAACGCCGTGTCTGGGTTGATCGCCAAGTCGACCCAGTTGACCAAGTGCGCCGTGTACTGGTCCGAGGTCGGTCTCGAGCTCGGGAAGACCGTGTGGAAGAAGGAGGCCATGTCTCCCCCCACCATTGAGCAGTTCAACCAGGTGTACGCCAACGCCTTCAAGTTCCTCAAGAACCCCCAGGCTCAGAAGCAGGCCATGGACAAGGCTGCTGCGTTCAAGCCCACCAAGGACTGCCTCGTCAAGGGTGGTGTCTACGGCATCCAATTGCTCGCCTTTTTCTCCATTGGCGAGATGATTGGCAGAAGATCGATCACCGGCTACCCCAAGGCTCACGCCGAACACCACTAAGCGTTTTTGCTGATAGACTCTGTATCATAGGTTTGGAAAATACACATTCAAGGAAAAGATAAGAATACCGTAGAAGAGACCGAATACCGCGGATATGTGAATGAGAAAGAATAGATGAGAAGGGGTGTACGAAGGTTGGGTGTAGACTGGTTAGAAAAGAGTCATTGAAGTGTGATGCCTGTGAGTGGGGTATGAGAAACTAGAATTGGGCTTCCATATACGTGCGTGGGTGTAGTAGCAATTACATCATACCTTCTGAGCCAGTAGACACACTCGGGCTATCCAACCCGAGACCGCCTCACCACCTACCATTCTATTAGCGATTCATTACCGTTATATCTCTATGCAATTACTCCAGGTCGGAGTCGTCCTCTCTCGGGCGTTTCTCGCGGGGACCAAGCCCCAGCTGCTTCCGTTTCTTCAGTGCAGCCACCATCTCGTCCCGCTGCTTGCGCTTCCTCTTCACCACCTTGGGCACCGTCAGGATCTCCTTCCGGTCAATCACCTTGCGCTTCACCCGCTTTTGTTCCTGCTGGGTGAGCTTGTTCATGTGCGACATCCACTCCAGGTACCCCTGTTCACATCCCAGCTGCTTCATCGCGTTGATGATGGGTTTGATTGCCAAGTTATCGTCCTTAGTGAAGAAAGTGACGGCACGACCCGCCTTGCCACCACGACCAGTACGACCAATCCGGTGCACGTACACCTGGGCCAGCTGGGGCACGTCGTAGTTGATGACCAAGTTGACACCCTTGAAGTCGACACCACGCGAAAGCACGTCGGTGGTGATGAGCACCCAGATGTCTCCCTGCTTGAACCGCTTGATCACCTCCTCACGCTGCTTCGGGGTCCGTTCAGCGTGGATGACGTCAACGTTGAGCCGGTCGTACAACAACTCGTGGAACAACGCCTTGGCTCTGTGGATCAGCTGCAAAAAGATGATCACGGGGGGCTTGAACTCTGAGTTCTGGATCATCTGGCGGATAGCAAGAAGCTTACCCTCCTCGTTACCAGTGAAAACAAGCTTCTGGTCAATGGTGGACGAAGCAGCCTCTTTCTTACCCACAACCACTCTGATGGGGTCGCGCATGATGGAACGAGCCATGACCTCAACTCCCAGCAACATCGTGGCCGAGAACATCGACTTGCGGATGCGGGGGTTGGTGCAGTGTGACAAGATCTCGTCCGTCTGCTCAACAAAGCCCCGGGAGAAGAGCTTGTCGGCTTCGTCCACCACCAACTCGGTCACGAGAGAAAGCGACACCTTCTCGTGTTTCACAAGCTCAATAAGCCGCAAGGGGGTCAGCACAAGCACGTCGTACTTCGCCAGGTTGATGGCCCCGGCGTTGATGCGGCCAGCAATCTTCTTGGTGATGTGGCCCACGGTGATCTGCTGGGTTTTTCCCCTGGTCAAGAGCTCGAGCTGGTCGGCAATCTGGGCTGCCAACTCCAGGGTGGGAGAGATGATGAGGGCACGCACCCCGTGGTTCTTTTCGGTGATCTCCTCGTCGAGAAGCCGTTGGATCAACGGGATGGCAAACGCGAGGGTTTTCCCCAGACCGGTGGGGGCACACCCGATAATGTCGCGACCATCCATAGCGAGGGGGATCCCCTGGCACTGTATCGGGGTGGGCTCTGCAAACCCGTTGTCGGTGAGGTTGCGCAACACCCGTTTGTCAAACAGGTAGCGGCCGGTGAGGTCGGCAAACAGCCCGATGGGGTGGGGCACGTCCTCGCCAGTAACCCGGATCTGCTGCACCGCACGCAAGCGCTCGGCGTCGTGGGGGGTAGCCACAGTGAGCGGAGCCACCTCTTCTTCCTCCTCAGGCTCCTCCTCGGCTTTCTGTTCCGGTTCCGGCTTGTGCTTCTTGGTGTGGAAGAAGTCAAGCTCGCGGTCGACCTGTGTCTGGAGGTTTTCCTCCTTTTTCGCCATCAGCGCCTCTTGGGCGGCTGTCGGAAGAGCAAAATCGGCCGACGCCTTCTTGCTTTTCTTGATCAGCGCCCCTCGACTGAGAATGCGGAAGATGTCCATGGTAGGTGGTGCCTGGTCTGTTCGCGATGCTCATCTAGTGGTGCGCGCGGGCTGCAAACCAAAACGTGCATAATACAACAGTAGAGAGATACTAATACAAAACCATAACGTCGAACTACCAAACAACCACTAATGAATCCAATAAGCTATCCACCTACCTTTCTACTAAACCCTCATTCCGCGCTCTCTTCCTATGTCTATTAAATGCAAAACCTATCCCATTAATCTCTCGGCCAACGCCTCCAAGTCCTCGACGGTCTCGGGCTGGTCGATCTCGACCACCTCGGGCCGCGACTGCGTCTCGTCGTCGTCCTTCCACCACTTGGCGGCCTTCTTGCGCGGCTGCTCGTCGTCCGACGGCTCCATGTCCGCCTCCAACTGGGCCTCCCACGCGCGCTCGGCCTCCTTGCGCTTGCGCTTCTTCTCCTTCTTCTTCTCCTTGGCCAACGCCTTGTCGCCCGCGTCGGCCATCGCCATGACTTCGGCTTCCTTGGCCACAAACTGCTGCTTCTGCTCGGCAGCGTCACCAGCAGCGGCAAAGTCCTCCTCGTCCTGCAACTCGTACAACGGGTGGGCCACGCCTTCGTCGTCGAACTTGAGCTTGGTGGGGTTGCCCTTGGCCGCGAGCGATGCCTTGCGCAGCAACTGCTTCTTGGCCTGGCGCTTACTCACGGGAGCCAGCAAGTCAGGTAACTCGCCGTCCTCCAAGTGGTGGTCCTTGCGCTTGACCGTGATAAAGTCTTCGTCGCTGTCCTCGTCGTCGTTGCCGGTCATCTTGCGGTAGTTGTTCGAGAGCACTGTCTGGTTCTGCCGCTCAAACATCCGGTCGTATCTTGTGCGCTCCTTCTTCGACTTCTCCACCTCGCCCTCGTCGTTGGCCTGGGTCTCAAGCACCATCAACTTGCGGTTGATGTTCTTCTTGTCCTTGCCGGTGGAGCCCATCTTGATCTTGGGCGCTCCGGCAAGACCCAACAGTGCAGCAAAGCCCTCAACCGGGAGGGCTTCTACAGAAAACACTTCCTTGTCCTTTTGGACGTGCACCGAGCGGAAGTAGGCAATGAACGCCCGCTGGGCCAAGTTCTTAAGAGTAGGGTCCTTGAAACAAAGCAGCTGGAGCTGGGGACGAATCGTCTTTTTCGCCTTACCCTTGATGGTCATCAACTTGGGCTCAATGTGCTTCTCGGCGAGCCGGTTGAGGAAGGGGGTCTCGGCAGGAGTCAACATCAACATCGACTTGCCCAGCTTGCCAAAACGAGCCGCCCGGCCCGCCCGGTGCACGTAGGTGGCCGCGTCCTCGGGACAGTCGAGCTGAACCACCCAGTCGATGGCCGGGAAGTCGAGCCCTCGGGCAACGATATCGGTGGCAAACAAGCACGCGTACTGCGCGTGCGAGAACTTGACTGTGGTCTCCATCCGCAGCGTCTGTTTGTGGCGGCCGTAGAGCTTAAGAAGCGAGATACCCGGCTGCAAGTGGCGGAACAGCTCGTAGGCAAACTGCACCTGTTTCGACGAAGAGAAGAACACGATGATCTTCAGCTTGAGATGCGATTTGATGAAACTCCACAACACGTCCAACTTCTGTTCGAGCGGCACCTCGACGTAGTACTGGTCAAGCAGCTCGGGAGTGGCACTGGCGTCAGCGGACACCCCGATCTTGAACGGGTTCACCAACAGCAACCGGGCCAAGTCGTCGACACTGTCGGACAGCGTAGCACTGAACAAAAGCGTCTGGCGCTCCAACGGCAAATGTCTCACAATCAGGTCGATCTGCTTTTTGAACCCCATGTCCAAGCACCGGTCGGCCTCGTCAAGCACAAGCACCTGCAAATTGGCAGTCTCCATGCCCACCGCCTCGTTCAAGTGCTGGGCCACCCGTCCAGGCGTGCCCACAAGGATGTTCATCCGGCCCACACGTTCCTTCTCGAACTTCACGTCCTTACCACCAGTGACTAAACCAGCGGAAAACTGGTTGTGTTTCCCGATCTTGGTAAGCACCTCAAAAATCTGGATAGCCAACTCACGCGTGGGACTGATGATGAGCGCCGCCAACCCATCGTACTCGGTGATGTTGGCCCGGTTAAGCGCCTCGATGACGGGGATGAGGAACGCAAGCGTTTTGCCGGATCCAGTCTTGGCAGTGGCCATGATGTCCTCGCCCTTGAGCGCCGGCACAATCGTTTTGCGCTGGACCTCAGTCATCTGGACAAACGATGCTCCCTTGAGCCCGAGCTTGGTGGCCTCGGAGAGCGGAAGGTCGTCGAACTTTTCCACCTCCACAGCGTCGTCCCAGTTGGCGAGCCGCTTGGCAATCGACTCAAACTCGTCTTTCTCCTTCTTGCGCTGGGCCTTTCTCTCCTTTTTCGCCATAGCGTGTCGATGGCCTTGGGTCTGGGTTGTATGCGCGATGAGCATCCACCGGCAGGGCTTCGAACGGCCGCGACCGTGCGGCGGGGAGAAGAGTGTGGTGGAGGTGGAACGGAGGAGGTGAGAAAGGTGAGGTGTCTAGTGAGGCAGGTCTTGTAGAATACACATACTAATAGGTGGTTGCTTCTGAGAAGTTGGGCCATTGCTTCAGTAGAATAACTTTTTGGACAGATTATGGTACCATCGGAGTAGTCTAGGCGAAGAATATCAATTCCAACCAGGCCGTTGGTCTACTAGACACTCTCCAAAACGTATCCCCTCTGCTAAACACTTGCCAGTTTATTTCAACTTTATGAACACTCTCGCTGACTACACCCTTTTGCCACCAAGAGTCATTCACGGTCTCTCGCCACTGATCTACTAGCACACCTCCCTTCTCTCCTGATCTCTCCTTCTCTCCCGTCTTTTTCCATCGGCCCGCTGGGCCATATCCATTAGTCATCACTATGTACAAAACAACTACTTGTTGATCCCCCGCTTCTCCAAAAAGTCCTTGGCCTCGTTCACCTTGGTGGCAAGGAACGACGAACCGCCCTTGTCCGGGTGGTTGGCCATCATCAACTTCCGGTGGTGCTCCTTCAACTTGGCCTTGGATAAGTTGGTCTCCTTGAGGTTCAAGATCTGCAACGCCTCCTTGGCAGACATCTTCTGGCCGAAGTTGCCCTTGACAAACGCCTTGCCGTTGATACCCGGGGCATTCAGCTTAACAAACCCCAGGGCGAAGTAGACAACCCCCAAGGCGCCCAACCCGGTCAACCACGGGTGGTCACCCATCCAGTCGCAGGTGCGGTCAAAGTACCACTCTGCCAGGCCCTCGGCAGCGGCCTTCTTCTGGAGGTGGCCGGTGTACTGCAGCATCGGCTGCTGCTGCTGCTGCTGTTGGTCCTCGCCCGGGATCGGTAACGTGGGAGCGTTCATTATCGTGGTGGTGGATGAATTTTTTTCGATCGCGAAGTAGGGAAGTTGCCGGGACGGGGGACGGACAGTGTAGAAGCGGACGTGTGGTAAAATAAGAAGTGTTTAATGTTGGTTGTAGTATTTGATTTAGGTACTGTGTATGATTGTCTTGATTTCTTCAACCTCTTCGTGGATACTGAATTTTGAACTCGTGCGGCTGTCTCATCTTCATGCTGGAAGCACCAGAGGGTAAGCAGCGCAAACCCCAGCTGGCGGAAGAATTCCTCGCCCAAAAACGGGACTTTTGGGAGAAGGGGCCGACCATCAACACCGATGGCTGGCTCTACCCGCAGGACCTTTCCCTGTGGGACTTGGACTTGAGCCACAAGCCCAACCGCAACCGCCTCATCAGCGCGTGCGAGCAGGCGTACTACAAGCGGGACTACGCCCAGTGTCTTGCGATTGCTGGTCGTGGCAAGGAGATGTTTGCCAACGTGGACGAGGACCCGAAGCGGATCTGCAAGCAGGTGGCCGAGCTCGACATGTACGCGGACAAGAGCCGGGAGAAGCTCAGGGCCCAGGTGACTGCCCACCACACATAGACGACGTAATGATAATACACAGAAACTTGAGTGAGAGAGATTTGCTTTGAGTTAGGCTGGAAGATTACAACCCGGCTACGATTTTACCAGATATCCCTTTGATTTGAAAGATACCCTGGTTCTCTCTAGATTGTGAAAAATTCAACAAAAATTTGAAAGGTTAGTAAAAACGTATACAACTCCACGAAGAGTCAAAGCATTGGTTTCTAGGTAACTTCAACATACCCTTGAGCATCATACACCTCTTCACAGCTAGTAGTCCATTGCAACATACTATATGCAGACCCCTCACCTCACAGAATAATGGTCCCAACGTAGCCCATCTAGAGCACCCGTTCCAACTATCTGCCACTCTCATCTCGTTCGTGTAACTCCACACCATCGATCACCTTTTCAACCCAAACCTCCAACGACACAACCAAAATCTCACCACACCCTCTACTCTCTTCCTATGATTTATATATGATTGCGTTAAATAGTATACATACGGACTAATCGTCGTCCATGTCACGAGGCTTGATGAGACCACCCACCTGCATGTCGCGCTCACGCTGCTGCTTCAACTTCTGCTGCTTCTCCTCCTCGATGTCTTCGGCAAACACGTAGGCCTCGACGTCACCGCCCACCGTCTTCAACTGGACCAAAAAGTCCTTGAGCACCAGCTTGAACTTGTTCAAGTTGGCGTAGGTCTGGGTCAACGCCTGCAAGAACTGGACAATCTGCTCCTGGTTCAAGTTCTCAAACGCCAGCGACAACAAGTTGCCCAAGTACTGCTGGACAAACACTGAGTTCAGCGTGCCCGCGGGCGCCTGGTTTTCGGTGTACAACGGCTGCTTGATCACCTTGTCCTCGACCAAGTGGATCTGCTGCGCCAACAACTGCGACTGGTAGCGGAACCCCGACTTGTGGTCGGGCTGGGTCACCACGTACAACACCTCCAGCAAAATCAAAAAGTAGTAGTTTTGGTAGAACTGCTGGGTGAACGGGGTGTCGCCAAGCTCCTCGACGTTCTGGATGAGCTTGAGGGTGAGCGCCAACCCGTTCTCCTCGACGTCACGGTTGTTGTGCTTGAACGCCCACAACGCGGCCTGGATCACAAGCGAGAACGCCTGCTGGTCGAGCTGCAACAACGCCTCAAACAGCTTGGCGTTGATCTCCTTGAGGAGACGGTAGAACTCGCGACGGTGCTCGGGGAAGTCCACGAGGTTCTCCTTGATCATGTCGAGGGTGCACTCAAACACGTGCTGCAAAATCCCCACCACCGCGTCGGGAATCAAGTGGCCACACTTGTCGACAATCGTCGTCATACACGAGAGCACCTCGGCGTCACGCGCGTTGGGCACGTTCAGCTGGTAGTCCACCAACACCGCCTTCAACACCCCGGGCACAATGTCGCGCACCACCTCCTGGATGTTGTCCGCCTGCAACACAAACAGGTCGACAAGCTTCAAGATCTCCTTCTTGATGGTGCGCAACGCACGCACCTTGGGGGTCTTGGTGGCAATGAGCCCGTCCGCGGCCACCGCCTGCGAGATCATCAGCAGCACCGCGCCGTACAACAGCAACATGTCCACGTACAACTTGCCCAACTGCGGGTAGAACCCGGGGCCCAACGCCTTGCACACCGCGACGTTGGTTTTGAGAATGTTGGCAATCACCTTGACCGACTCGGTGTCGTTCAAGAGCAGCGGGTCCTGGGTGGCCTGCTGGGTGATCTGGGTCCACGCCATGTTGGGGATCTCCATCAACGCGGCGAGAATGTCGTCGCGCTTCTTTTTGTTCAGCTCGGCCGAGATGATCACGCCACACGCCTCGTAGAAGGTGTGCACTTGCTGCGGCTGCAAGTCCTCGGTGATGTTGGTGATCTTGCGAATGATCTCGTAGATAAACGGCTCCAGCTCCTGCGCCTGCACCACGACAAAGTGGCGCTTGCACTTCAGGGCAATCGTGAGGTAGGTGTCGCACGCCATGTCCTGGACACCCTCGTGGGTCTCGTGCATGAACTCAAACAACTTGTTGACCACGGTTTTGAGAAACTTCCAGTGGGCCTTGAGGAACCGCGGGTACTGCCCAACAATGTACATGATGTTGGACGCCACCACCGCCTTGTTGTTCTTGCCACGCTTCATGTCGGTGAGCAGCAACAAGTCCTTGATCACCGCCACCAAGAACCGCTTTTCCATGTCCTCGTTCATGGTACCCGAGATCAGGCCGATGGCCCAGCAAAGCGTGTTGATGTTGTTCCACAGCCACTCGGACTCGTCGATCTGGCGCGCCAACTTGGCGTTCATGATGGACTCGGTGTCCACCACGTTCAAGTGGGTGAGGTACACGAGCACCTGGCGCTCGGTCTCGTACAAGTGGATGGTGTCGGTCTCCTTGACAAACTCGCGGACAATCTCGCCCTCGTCGTTCTCCACCACCAACACCTCCTCGGGACGCACCATGTTCTCGATCACCACCAATCGGAGCTTGGACAAGATGTCGGCGTACTTGTGCTGGCGCAACGGGAACCGCTGCAAGATGGCGGGGTCGGGCGCGCCCACCAGCGTCAGCCCCGTCGAGTACTGCAAGTGCATCATCGGGGTCAACTCGTTGCGAGGCAACTTTTTGATCTCCTCGTACAACCCCTGGACAAACCCGTTCCAGAAGTCAAGACACGTCTTGAACAACTCGCGCTCGTCGATGCGCAGCAACTCCAAGAGGTAGAACAACCCTGCGTTCAACGCGGGCTGCGCAGCCTCGTTCTGCTCCAACTCCACGAGGTGGTTGGTCAAGAACGTGCACAAGAACAACGCGAGGTCCTGCAAAAACAGCTGGTCGTTGGACGAGGCGCTGGCGTAGCTCTCGCGCAAGTTGGTGTGCTGGGGGATGATCTGGGAGATCTGCTCGATGGTGCTATGGTACAACTGCTGGATGGAGTCTGACGGCGCGTCAGAGATCGCCGCCACCTCGGTCAAGCACTTGAGCGCCACCGCACGGGTGTCGGGAGGCGCCAAAAACTTGTCGGTCAAAAAGGTCAAGATGTTGGTTTGGAACAAGTAGTTGTTGGGGATCCACTGGATGTAGCGCAACAACGCGTTAAGGGTGGCGATCACCAACAGCGGCTTGGTGGTCTTGTCCAACACCTCGTAGCACAACTTGAAGATCTCCTCAAACTCGGCCCGCATCAGCTGCTTCAACGCCGCCGCCTTGGCCGCGGTCAACTGCTCCAGCGAGTAGTCAAACACCTCCTCCAGCAACAACTTGAGGATGATCATGTTGTTCTCGCACACGTTGTACAGCGAGCGCAGCGCCGTGACGATCTCAGGAATGAACTGGGGCCAGTTGTGGGGCCACTCCTGCTTCAAAATCAGCACAAGCGTCAAGTCGATCTTGTTGATCAACGCCCGCTCCAGCTCAAACACCTGCTCGTTGTCACACAACAGGATGATCATGTTGACAATAAAGTTCCGGATGCCAATCTGCTCGTCGGCGGAAATGGTCTTCCACCGGTACTGGATCAAGTCATTGAGACACAGAAGGGCAATGTACTTGGCCTGCGACTGCGACGAGCTCAGGAGAATCTGGTCCGCGCGCTTCCACAGCTCCGGGTGCTTTTGGAACTCTGCCAACACCTGTTGTGCCCGCAGCTGGTCGTCGCGCGATCCCCCTTTGTAAAGCGCCTCGACGACACGGTCAAATAAATTGATGTCCAACTCGGTGGAAAAGTCAAGAATTTGCTCCATGGGTGTCTGTGGTTAACACGGAGGGGGGACAGGTTGCGACAGAAGGGTACAGTGAGGGCGAACTTGTAAGATGTTTTCGTTTATTGGGTGGCGCGCCCGTGTGCAGGTCGGAGGTCGGTGGTGAGGGGGCTGCTAGGGCCGGTCTGGAATGGGCTCAGCAGGGTATTGGCGGCCTATGGGGTGGCTAGTGTGGGTGGCTTTGGCGTGCCGGTTGGTGTGTAGTGGTGGTTTTGCCGGTTCGGTGTGTGTACCGCCACCGAAGGCAGTGGAAATTTTTCTCAGGGTTGGGCCGCCAGCCGTGGGAAACGCTCCACAAACGCAGCTATACGGATCGGAGTAGGCTCGGAATACGTATGCGAGGTTGTGTACCGCTCCAGGTACCCTACACTTTCTACAGTAGCCACTACTGGCGCCATACACACTCTGATCCATGGCTTGCTGGCACAACCCCTCCTTTGACGCAATGTTCGGTCGCGGGATGGGCAGATGCCGACCATCGGCTGTGCAGCACGTAGAGCCGTGCCCACCGCAAACCACCTTGTGGTCGCCGACCAATGGTTGGTGTTTCATTTCGTGGCCGTTGGGCTGTATACAGGTTGAGTTGTGGCAACTGTCACGGTAGCTCCCGCAAACGCGGGCCGGCTGCTGGTGGTCTAAGGGGTAACTGCCGTGCGTGCCATGGGTACAGCTCGGACTTGGTGGCCAACGACGGAGTCGGATCGGATTGAGGGAGGAAGCCAGTGACGTCATTACCTCCACACAAGATCTGATTACAATAGGGGAAGGTTCGTAAAATAGTTTATCGCCCGGATAGGTTCGGGCGAGGCTCGCACGTGGAAACCCCCTTCTGCTTATTCAAGAGCTATCTGGGGGTAGGGATTTTGATGACAAGATGAGATATGTTGAATGACTTAAAATAATAATCTCTACTCACTGCGTTTGGTTAGGGTGGCTAGCACTAGTTAGACAGATTAAGCTCTCAACCGTGCATCGGGGCTGTACCCCATATACTACTTATGGGGCCCGACTAACTCTGACTGCTTCTGTGGAAACAAATCCAGGCGACCTGGTGCATCTCCGTGCACTCACAGTCCGACTCTCGAACCGATTCTTGTAGATATCTTAGAAACATCCAAGGAGCTATCTGGGATGATTTCAGGAATGACACCGTCTACGATCAGCTCACTTTCCGTAGTCCACCACCACTTCCTCTCCAAGCACCTTAAACTCTGTCCCCTCCATCGAGTGGGTAGCGTCGGCCTCGGAGGCAAACTCCGCGATAATCACCCCACGCGCCCGAATGTGCTTGTTCAGCTTGTAGCCACGCAACTTGGCAAACAACTCGGTGATCGCTGCCTCCTCTATGTCCTTGGTAACGCCCTGAATCAACAACTTGGCGCTGGGCGGGTTGTTCAACTTGCGCTTCTTCTTGGGTGCTTCCAGCTTCTTTTCCAGAGCCTTCTCTGGTGTCTTCTCAGGCACAGCCTGCTTCTTTTCTTCGTTCGCCTTCCGCTTACGCTCCTTCCGAGCCTCTACCTTTTCGGTCTCCCCGTGACTCGAGTAATACAGGTCAGACTCGTTTTTGGCCAAGGCAAGGTGCATTTCCTTGCCAAATAGCTTGTAGTTTTGGAGAAACTCCTGTGCTTTATCCGCCAGCGACGTCGTTTCGAAGGTCACGAACGCTTGGCCCTTCATCTTGAGGTTCCGATGAGCGGTGATCTGGAGGATGGAGCCGTAGGGACGGAACAATTGGTCAAGCTGCAGCTTGAGCTTGTTGATGGACACCTTGTCATTGAGGTTGTTGATGTATAGTGTCGGCATGGCGGGGGATCGAACCAGCACTCCTTGTCTGGTGGTTGTGGTTCGAAGATTACTTTTGCTTACGTAACTTGCGAATTGGGAAACGACTAGGCCTAGAAGGACAATAATCTACAATAAAAGGAATGTGGGAGAATGCGACGACTTTTGCATTGACGAGGTTAATAGGGGTTGGTGGCGACACGTGTCGTCAATAGCGACACTTTCCTGATGGGCATGCCAGCCAAGACGTGTTACAAGATCCGCCTCAAATCGAGTCTCAGCTGTCTACACCCAAAACACCGCGCGGTTACATCTGAAATGCCCTAGTATTTTTTAGTAACGTTTGTTGCCAGGTAGTGACAGGAAAAGGCAGGGTTCGGCACACAAACGACACGGTTGCGGTGCCAGGTCGCCCCAGTCGAGGCCACCGGTCGCATTGGGTTGTCAAAACCCCATGTTTGCCTCACCTGACGGGACAGGGGGTTAATTCAGGCTGTCATCAGTTGACACCGCAGATATCCGCCGATTCGCCCGCATTTCTGCAGTGCCAATCCTTTGGTTACCCGAAAGCTTGATCGTAAACACGATCTCAGAGTGCTTAACCACATGCCAGAGAACACTACGGCAAAAGTGGCCGGGAGCAGTCGTGCGATTTTTGTCATAGCAACCGCCAACGACTGCGGCGACATCTCCTGCCAAGGTGCTTTGTGGCTCGTATCTAACGCCTCATTCACTTTTAACTCTCGCCTCGAAACACACTTAACCCGAGGTGCAGCAGGCTAACCTGTAAAATTCCCCCCTGCGTGCGGCATGGTATAAACAGGTACCGCGCCAACTAACAATCGCCGTTGGGGTGGCGTGAGCCAATTCCAGTATTTGACACCCCCACCGTCTCCACTAACCCCGCCAGTGTTTCAGATCGCCATCGGGGATGTTTCAAAATGTCTGCGCGAAGTCACGTCGACGTGCATGTCGTCTAATAGAACAAACGCGCGCCTAAACCGGCTGGGGCAATGGACTACTGAGGATAGGCATGTTTAGGCGAACGTTCGCTGACGGTGGAAGCCCGCCCTTGGGGTTAATCACCCGCAGCATCGCCATCAACCACAAAACCGATGCAATAAAATATCGCCAACCGTTGGCTGGCCCTCTGGCAAAGTGGGGAGCCGCCTTACAATCTACAATAGCCTGGCACTATGCACAACAGACCAGGGGGATCGTTGCTGTGTATAAGTTATAAAACCCCCGCGCGTTGGAGCCACTGGAACACCCACATGCCCAACTTGCTGCGTTTCAACTCGTGACCGTGGTCGGGATCAACCCGCGTAGCAAACAGATCGGGGGTCGACACCACCGGTTTGTGGAAGAATCGGTCGAAGCCCCACCCCAACGCGCGCTGGGACCACCCCAACTCGCTTCCCTCGGCCGCCAGCACCCATTCCACCGCCTCGTCCGGCTTGTCGCTCACCATGCCCCACGACAACTGGGCGGTGTCGGCCACCTTCTTGAGGTAGTTGCTCTGGGCCTTCCAGTTGATGGTCCACGAGAACAACGCAAGGTCGTTAGCCTTGAGAATGGGGACAAACTTAGACACAAACAGCGGGGTCCACGTCAGGAGGTAGATCAACAGAATCGCAGTCACCGGCCAAGTGCGCGACTGGCCGTTGTTGCGAAGGTAGAGGTTGTAGTCGACAAACGGCATCAGCAGCGTCCACGAAAACAGAATGTTGATCACCTCAAACTTGACCTCGGGGTCAAACTGCTGGAAGAACTTGTCCTGGTTGAGAAACTTGACAAAGTCCAAGTGCCACAACCCGAGCGAAAGGTGGCGTGACCACCACGCCACGTCGTTCTTGGTGGCCAACATGTCCTCGAACAACGTAACAAGGATCCGGGGCGGGTTGGCGATCTTGATGTCCATCATGAGTTTCTGGTCAAACTCCTTCAGGTCCTGGGTGGGCACGAACCACTGCAACAACTCGGCAAACGTCATGAGGGGTTCGCGGGACTCGATGTCCACCAACGGCTTGAGCACCTCGTAGTCGGTGTCGAGAATGTTGTAGTCTGCTTCCAGCCCGTCGGGGTGGCAGAACACCCGCTTCGTATTGGGGTCGTGGGAAATGATTGCCACCCCGTCCCGCAGGAGCCACACGTCAGTTTCAATGCCCACGGCCTCGGTGGCCAAACAGTGCTTGAACCCAGTGAGGGTGTTCTCGGGATACTGTGCTTTGAAGCCGCGGTGGCCGTAGACACTCATTGGGGGTTTTGCGAGCGGTGGTGGCGGACGGGCTACAAGTATTTCGTTGCCGGGGTTGAATGACGTCACCCACGTGATGGTAGCCACGTTGGCCCCAGCCCCGCTGATCGTGGCGGTGGCCACGAGCGCCACCTTTGTCCCGAGACAATGTGCTTAATACAGTGTGTACGGACAATTTTCACCTTTTTACTACCTATTCTCTTATCGTTATCGGCGTGCGTCCTGTCGTGATTGTAACACATGCATCCGCCTGATGGAACCGGCTGCATACAGCGATTGTCGAGCCATAGTATGAGGGGGCGGATCGTTCGAGGGCGATGGGGCGCTAGCAGTGTCGGACCAGCCGGTAAAACCACCCCTGAAACCAGATTGATCGTACCATAGCGCCCCTGATCTACTGATGGTGCCTGAGTCAATCCACCCCGACGGATCGCGCACATACTCGGTCCCCTCACTACCAACACTAGAAAAAAAAATTGACGCGTATCGTGATTAGACGATGGTAACGAGACACCCGAAACACCAACGGCAAAAACGCGGAATGTGCCGCAAAACGAACAATCCCACCACCCAGCCTCGCCCGTCGGCCCCCGCCCACCGTCGTGGGGTGATGTTCCCCTGGCAAAACTAGGTTGCAGCTTCGCAATGACAACCTCCGATCACCACCCCGACATAATAGAAGCGGCTTCTGCCTGCAGCGGTCTGGCGGCCGGGGGCGGCCATACTGAGGCAGACTGCACCCACGGGCGACGTGCTGCAGACAACAAAGGATGGCAGGTGGTCATCGCACGAGCCCAGCGCTGGGCACGCCAAGCCGCGGTGGCACCAGCCGCTCCTAGTGGACACGTCACTCGCTCACGGAAAAGCCCTCCTCCGCAGGCGGCCTCCTCCTCACACGACGCGTCTCCTCGTCCGCGGACTCGCTGCCGCGAGCCCGTTGGCCGGCGCCTATGCGTCTCGGGCGTGCAGCGACAGGGAAGTTTACACGTTAGCCTGCACACAGCTGAGGATCGCTTAAGTTGTCAAAAACACTGGGCCACAACTCTTTACCGACTCCCGCGCCCGTTGATGAGCGACGTATCCTACGACGACATCTCCAGTACCCTGAGCCTGCAGCTCACGCTGCCGTTCAACTACTTACTGCCGGCGATGCTGGAACGGCCCCCGCTGGGACGCGACCTGTTTGGCGGCCCGCCCGCTTCGGCCAACAACAACATCAAGGTGATCTGTCGGTTCCGCCCCAACCTCGACCAGGAGCGCGAGAAGGGCGGCAAGACCGTGGTGGAGTTCCCCAACTCGCTGACCTGTACCCTTGTCGGCCGCGACTTCACCAACCACTTTGTGTTTGACCGCACGTTTGAGCCCGAGACCACCCAGCACGACGTGTACCAGTTTCTGATCCGCCAGACGGTGGACGACTTGATGAACGGCTACAACGGCACCGTGCTCGCCTACGGCCAGACCGGGCTGGGCAAGCTGTACACGATGATGGGGCTGTCGCTCTACGACGACGACGAGCGCGGCATCATCCCCCGCATCTCAGAAGACATTTTTGACCACATTGGCCACGGGCTGAGCGACGTCGAGTACACGGTGGGGATCGCCTACTACGAGATCTACATGGAGCAGATCCGCGATTTGTTGGACACCGATGCTGCGCCTGCAGCCCGCCAGCTGCAGTTGAGGCGCAACGGAAGCACCTGTACCATCAACCTGACGGTGCCGGCGCTGGCGCTGGGGGTGCCTGGCGGCGACCCCCTCGGGCTGCCCAAGCTGAAATTCACCATCCACCAGGACAAAACCAACGGCATCTACGTCAAGGGCCTCTCGCACGCGTTCGTGCTGACGCTGCAGGAGATGTTGACGGTGTTGCAGCGCGGGCTCAAGAACCGCACCAACGGGCAGACGTTGATGAACACCGAGTCGCTGCGGCTGCACGCGATCTTCCAGATCAAACTCACGCAAAAGCACGTCAGCACCGAGATCGTCAAGCGGTCGCAGTTGTTTTTGGTGGACTTGGCCGGGCTGGAGAAGGTGGACAAAACCGGCGCCATGGGCCAGACCCTCGAGGAGGCGAAAAAGATCAACTCGCTGTTGCTGGCCTTGGGCAACGTCATCAACGCGTTGACCGACGGCAAGCTGCTGCACGTTCCCTACCGCGACCTGAAGCTCACGCGCATTTTGCAGGAGCTGTTGGGAGGCAACTCGCGCACGTCGCTCATCATCAACTGCCTGCCGCTGCTGCTCAACGAGGGCGAGACGTTGCTGACGTTGCGGTTCGGCACCCGGGCCAAAAACATCAAGAACCTGGCCCACGTCAACACCGAGTTGAGCGCCGCCAACTTGAAGACGCGGTTGCAGCAGATGGAAAAGTTGCACCAGCAGAACCAGTTGTACATCAAGCAGTTGGAGCTGGAGCTCACCCAGTGGCGCTCGGGCGCCAAGCCCCAGCTGCTGCTGGTGCCGCCGCTGGTGCGGTCGCTGATCACGCTTCTGCACAACAACCACTTGCACTTGCACAACCACCAGCTGACGGGCCCGGGGCTGCTGTTGCTGATGATCTACCTGCCGCTGCGCGACTTCCAGCTGCGGCTCCCGCTCCCCACCCTGGCGGTGACCCCGTTGACGCTGGGCCTCTCGCTGCTGTCCACTGCCCAGTACCTGGGTAAGCTCCCGGAAGAAATCGAGCGCCGCGACAAAAAGATTGCCGAGCTCGAGGACATGTTGCTCAACTACAAGATGGACAAGTTGCGCAACCTGCACCTGGAGGAGCTGAAGTTGTTCACCCTCGAGAACCTGCTCACCAAGGTCAACGACAAGCTCACCGAGGTCGAGTTGGTGAACGTCAACCTCCGCAAGCACTTGCTCATCCTGGAGAAGATCATCGAGCTGCGGGACGTCAAGATCAACAAGCTCAAGGCGTCGCTCAAGGAGCAGCAGCTCCTCATCTCCAAGGAGACCCTCGGGTTCCGCAACAAGTTGGGCGACATCCAGCTGAAGCTCGAGTACTTGAACCAGCAAAAGCAGGAAGAAATCTCCATCATGAAGCGCAACTCGGCCGCGTCGCTGGCGGCGGTGCTGACGTTGCTGCACAACGGAGACTCGCTTGACTACGCCCACGAGCTCAAACGCTCCGACACCCAGGCCACCCAGGCCACGGCGCCGCTGACGATGCTGGCCACCACCCAAAAAACCGCGCGCTCGCAGGAGACCCAGCAAACAGTCACCACTACTAATGGTAGTATCAACTCGTTTGCCACCACCGAGCGCGTGGCCGACACCGTGCCTCCGTTGCGCACCGGCGGGGTGATGAACTTCCAGCAGGAGTACATCCTGATCGGCGAGTTCCTTGCCGAGCTGCGGCGGCGCTCCAAGCTCATCCAGCTGAACATCCAGAACGACTTGGACTCGCTGGACACCCTGGGGATGTTTGGCGACGACCCGCCCTCCCCCGGCAAGTTGGGGCTCAATTTGCGCATTATCAAACCGTTCAGAGGCGGTCTGGGCTCCAACTCGGCCCGGTCGTCGAAGGTGGACTCGGTGGTTTAACGTTATAGAACAATGGATACCTGGGACCCGTCCCACTCTACGAGAAAACAATGTAACATCAGTGTGATTGCGTGTTAGATAACGTCAGGTACAGCCCGTTGATCATTCTGGGCCTGGCGTCAGGTACTTATCGGTGTTGAGTTTATGTCGCTTTGGGCACAATCCACCGTGTCAACCGTGCTTCAGCATGGCTTAGTACGATACGATACTGCCAAATACGGAAATTCCACTGCAAGGGGGAGCAGTGCGAAGGGGCCTCCGGCAATTATATAGAGAAACCCGTGGTTTGACGGCGTGGGAGGCCCGCGCCATCTGCCCGTTGCGCGCAGCATGCCCGCGACGAGTTGTCGTCTGCATGAAAAATTGGGTTCACAAGACCTACCCGCCTGGATTCGCGCCCGTCTCGTCCCCTGGCCACCGTGTTTCGCGGTGGGCTTCGTTGCGTTGACAGGCGGGGCCCTCGGTTCAGACATTTCCCTACGTGTCTCGTGGACTCATTTCCCATGCGACATAAATAGAAACGGAAAGTTGCATCGGCAGGTACACTGGTACAGCCGAGCGGTCACGTGACGCACATGTCGGAAAAAGAAAACAAAACTCGACCAAAAGCACATGGCTCTCGAGGGCAAAGGAACGTGCAGCGAAAGGTAAATCGTGCTTGAACCTTATCGGCGGGGAGCTGAAACATACCAGACGTCGTGTGAAAAACTCGTCAGATGTGGGGTTGGGCCATTTTTGTTCGCTCGTGTTGGCCTCCTCGAAACATCTGTCTTTATGCACTTCTCTGTATTTCGGACCTTCGTTGCGCTAGGACCCAAAAACACAATGCAAAAGAAATCTGACTATCTCCGGTAAAATGCGGGGAGCGTCGGGGATGACGCTGTTGAGTGGGGGCAACGAGCCCCTCAACGGACGTCGTAAGTTAGCAAAAGAAAGTGTGCAACGGCTGGGGAGCTCGAAAATCATCGTTAGCTAATAAACTTTGTCTTGCCCGACACTGTGGCTCATGCCGACCTTACGAGCTTTAGTAGACTACTCCGAGCCCAAAAAAAATAGTTCATGCACGGGGGTCACGTGTCAATTCCTAATCAGGATAAGGGTTTTCCAAGCGACTCGATCAGAAAATAAAGTTAAACTCGTACAGTCGTTCCAATAATTTTTGTAAACTTTTAGATACAGGAGTTCAAAATTGATATCCGGGTAGTGCAAAAAAAACTTCCGGTGAGACCCAATCTCGAGCGAGAAATTCCGACTTCAGT